>MDKH01191542.1:0-10518 GCA_005239495.1 Nicotiana undulata
ATTTAGTTCAAACGTTGGCTTGTCTAGCGGGTTCAACGTTAGACGCAGTCATGGCCCGGAGGTAAGATTTTTGGGTCGTGACAGTGTTTTAAAAAGAAGAAGAAGGTGTATTCCAGACAACTCAAAATGGATAAGTTTAGTGGAAAAATGCATCTTCTACATCAAGACAAAATCCAAGAAAAAGTCACACAAATTGACAAGGGTCATTCACTGCGAGAAAAGTATTACTCATACACCTTTACACTGAAAAAGACCCAGAAAGCAACATGTCCATCAATGTCGTGATTTTGAAGGGCTTACATGATTGGCATTCTCGAGGCTAGGAGGCCATTTTTCTGCTACCCAAATACTTTATATCCTTTGTTAGCCCTTTTGAGCCTGTGTTATTTTCTTTGACCACCCTCTTTTGGAATCAAGTTTAGAGTCAAGAGTTAAAAAAAAAGAATGAAAAAAAAAGAAGAAGAAAGGACCGTATACCAAGAGTACAAACTGGGGCAATTCTTAGAAAGTTCAGGCAAAAGACAAAGAAGAAAAGAACAGTCAAAGGTTCATGCCCTCAGAAAATAAAAGCTGAGGAAACTTGTTTTGAAAAACAAAAGAAAGATGCGAAAAAGAAAAAAAAAAGAAAAAAAAAACATGAGAAAAAGAACGAAAGATGAAAAATAGTTAGACCATATGTTTGAACTACGTTAGACCTGATTCCTTAAAAAAAATAGGATACGTAGGCAGCCTTACATGGTTTGGTCCAACCAAATAAGAGTCAAAGGAAAAAGAAAAAAAATAATTCAGAAAAATCCCTAGTAGCTAAAATTGGGGCTGACATTTTATTTTACTTTTAAAAGAGTCGATTCAAAAGTTGTAAGTCTACAACCTCTCAGTCTGAGTCTACTTTGAGCCTTCATGCCATCCTTTCTTTCCAACTCTATTCAAGAACCTTCCAAATAAAGACATACTGTTCGACCTCCAAGAATGCTAAGAAAAACATGCAATGAGTAACAGTTGTCACGCGACATAGAACATTGTCAGTTTCTCACGCAAGAAAGCATGGAATGAGCAACAGTTGTCACACGACATAGAACATTGTCAAGTTACTCACAAAAGAAAAATAAAAAGAAAAAAAATGAGAGAGTCTTACTAGTGAAAACCTTCACGGGCACTGTAAGGCGACGGTAAGCAGAGATGAATAAATGAGAGAGACTTGTTTGTGAAAACCCCTAGTGGCACCACTAGTCGAAAGTGAGTCGTGAAGCTGATGCGAAGAATTGGCATAAAACAAGCCCGACTTCAAAGGTCATAAGAATGGTAAAAGGAAAGGTTAGATCAGTTTGATAGATCGGCCATTAAGTCCAAAATGCATGTCATGATCGCTAAGGCTAGTTACCGCAAAAAAAAAAAAAAAAAAAAAAAAAAAAAAAACTCTCTTCCTTCTATCCTTCCTATAGAGGAATTGCTTTTTAATACTTGTTTCTTTTCATCATTGTGTCCTTCACTCTGAGTCAGTCCTTGTCAAAACGAGCAAGAAAAGATTTCAAAATCTGTTACCAGCTTTTCAGTTGCACAAAGTGAATTTGGCCAGCAATTAAGGTTACAGTCAACATGCATTGAGGATTCATGTAGAGACTCCCCCCAAAAAGACCCTTGTCAGCCTACTTGGCGCAAGCAAAGATAACTGGTGATTTCCTCTGACAGTCAAATTGCTCCAAAAGGCAAGAAGCCATTCAAGATATCAGAAAAGGTCGCCTAAGCAAAGATCTCCTGTTGGGATAAGTCTGACTAAGCCACAAATATAAATGGTACTGGGTGTGGAACAATCAGGGTTGATGCAGAGAAAAATGTCTCTTGAAACCGACTCAAGTTGATTGAGCAAATGCCAAGCTGCTCATGACTCAATGCCACAAACCGACCACCACTTTCAAAACTGACACAATTTTCTTTTTTTTTTTTGAAATAGGAATAAAGCAGTGCAGGAAAGGGATTCAAAAAAGATGGAAAATGAAAACAAAAACGAAAAAAGAAGAGAAAATGAAAAGAAGAGAAGACCCGACAAAGGGAAGTTCTCAAATCTTTGCCTTTATTTGTCTTGTGAATGTGCATAAAGTGTTGCCATTGCTCTTCACATGTTTCATCCTAGGATAAAAAGTCCTAGTCTGATAGATTTCTTTTCTCCAGCAAAAATCTTAGTCTGATGAATCTTTCTCCTAAGATAGAAGCCTTAGTCTGACAAACTTTCTCCTAGGATCAAAATCTTAGTTTGATGAATCTTTCTCCTAAGATAATAAAGAAAAACCTAGTCTGATGAATCTTTCTCCTAGGATAAACATCTTAGTCTGATGAATCTTTCTCCTAAGATAACAAAAAAAAGAGGACCTAGTCTGATGAATTTTCTCCTACGATCGAAATCTTAGTTTGATTAATCTTTCTCCTAAGATAGAAGACCTAGTCTGATGAACTTTCTCCTAGGACAGAAATCTTAGTTTGATGAATCTTTCTCCTATGATAACAAAAAATAAAATGACCTAGTCTGATGAATTTTCTCCTAGGATCAAAAATCTTAGTCTGATGAATCTTTCTCCTAAGATAACAAAAAGAGACATAGTCTGATGAACATTCTCCTAGGATCAATTCTTAGACTGACGAATTTTTCTCCTAAGATAGAAAACCTAGTCTGATGAATTTTCTCCTAGGAACAAAATCTTAGTCTGACGAATCTTTCTCCTAAGATAAAAGACATAGTTTGATGAACTTTCTCCTAGGACAGAAATCTTAGTCTGATGAATCTTTCTCCTAAGATAACAAATAAAGGACCTAGTCCGATGAATTTTCTCCTAGGGTCGAAATCTTAGTCTGATAAATCTTTCTCCTAAGATAACAATAAAAAATGACCTAGTCTGATAAATTTTCTCCTAGGATCAAAATCTTAGTCTGATGAATCTTTCTCCTAAGATACCAAAAAAACAAAAAGACCTAGTCTGATGAATTTTCTCTTAGGATCAAAATCTTAGTCTGATGAATCTTTCTCCTAAGATAAGAAAACCTATTCTGATGAATTTTCTCCTAGGATAATTTAAACAAAAAAGAAAGAAAGAAGAAGTCTTGTTCTAGAAAAAAAATAGTTTATTTATGTCCTTTGAAAATAAGCATTCGGGAATTTTGTTTGAAAGAATGATTGGTTCAAAATAAAGATAAATTTGAATTGAAAATAAGAAACAAAAATCCTTCTTGGTTTGTTTAGACATAGGGTCTACACTCCCTAGTCTCATTTCCAACATAGGGTCTCCATTCTCTAGTTGATGCCAACATAGGGTATACACTCCCTTGTTGATGATTTTTTCAATATAGGGTATACAATCCCTAGTTGATTTTATTTTTTAACATAGGGTCTCCATTCCCTAGTTGATGCCAACATAGGGTATACACTCTCTAATTGATGATTTTTCCAACATAGGGTATACAATCCCTAGTTCATTTTACATAGGGTATACACTCCCTAGTTGATGATAACATATGGTATACACTCCCTAGTTGATGCTGACATATGGTATACACTCCCTAGTTGATGATTTTCCAATATAGGGTCTCCAATCCCTAGTTGATGATTTTCCAACATAGGGACTCCACTCCCTAGTTGATGCTAGCATAAGCTGATGCCGACATAACTCGATACCAACATAGGGTCTCCATTCCCTAGTTGATGCCGGCATAACCCGATGAATCTCATTTCCAAACTCCGGCATAACTCGGTGATCTTTTCTTGACGACAACATAACCTGTCAATTCTCTTCCAACATAGGGTCTCCAACCACTAGTTGATTATACCTTTGGGCATAGGGTATCCACTCCCTAGTCTACAATAACTCCGGGTGCACTGTTCCCGGTTTTTCATTGTTTTCAATAATAAAGTAGCATAGATTTTGTTACAATAACTCACGAAATTTTCCTAGTGAAAACTAGGGCAGAAATTTTCGTTCGTTTGTTTTGATTTTGCGCAGGTAACAATGGATTCAGAACGACCATAAGAAAAAGTTTTGATCCAGAATAAAAGAAAAGAATAAAAAGAGTTGAACCCAAAAGTGCAGAAGCGGGAAAGACGTGGATTATTCAGGACAATATTGAAGTCATCCGTTCTGTATATCCTGACTTTATCCGCAGAGCTGAAGAAGATTGAACCAACACATACAACTAACAAACATCAAGATTCAGATCAGAGTGTGCGTGAAGAAACAACCAAGACTCAAGATCAAGCTTCAGAAGACTTGTAGATAGGAATTTTGTAACTCGTAGCTGATAGGCTAGTTTAGTCTTTTTTTATTTTGGTGTAATAAGGAGCTCCGCAAGCAGTAAGTAGAAGCAACAACAGTGAAATCACAACTTCCCGGTAGTCCCAGCTACCAAAACTTCAAGAACTACACTGGCCTGATTCCTTTATAGCCAAGGATATGTAGGCAACCTCCGAAGCAAGGTTCGATCAAACCTTTTTTCAAAATGCTTCCAAATGGAGTACCAAACGGGCAAATATTGCTCGTGGTTGCTCACTTTATATTTGCCCGAAAACCCTTCATGTTCTCGAGCAAAGAGGGGCAGCTGTGAACACCCAATTTTTGCCCCGCATGGAAATTACTCCTAAAAATAATCAAAAAATAACTTTTAATGATTTTTAGGAACTTTTCTTTATTTAGTTGTATGTCATGCATGTTTAATATTTTAAAATCATAAAAAAATCATTAAAAATGTCACATTTTTCATTTCATGTAATCTTAGGTTTAATTGGCATTTTTAGAAATTAATTACCCTTTAATTGATAGATTAATATGTAAAAGTCACAAAAAATATAAATTAGCTTAATCAATTAGTTTATTTAATTAGTTAAAATGTTAATTATGTCGTTTTGATAAAAGAAGTTTATTTTTGAAAGATAAAATTTGCCCTTGTTTCAAATTGGCCTAATTTCAGGACCCAAAATCCCAGGCCTAACCAAATTCTTCACATTACAACCCTAATCCCCTCCTCTATATAATAGAAACCTAATTTTAATAAAAAGGGGACCCTTAGCCGTTTCTTCTTTTTTCTTCAACCTTCAGCACCCTTACAACCCAACGCCTCACCACCGACGTCCTCTCACGACAGCAGCAACACCTCTCCTTCTTCATCTCCTTTCCAAAACTGACGGACCCCTCCCCCTGGAGCTTCTTTATCTTCTTTTCTTCATGACCGACCCCAAAATAGAAGACGAGAAAAAAGTGAAATCAGATTCCCCCTCCAAAAATAGCTGAATGACACACAGAGAAATTGAGTGCTTGTTTTTTTTTTTTTTTGATTTTTCGTTTGCTATAAGAGAAAAGAACAAAAGATTTTCCATTTTTTTATATTTTTAGTTTCTTTGCGCTTGAAAAGAAATAGAAATGTTGGTATTTTCATTGTCCTGATTCTGTCGGAAGTGTCTTGCTATTATGGAGTTCAATCAAAGTAGGGTTCCCGTTTGAGGTTTCAGATCCGGCCGTTCTTCTTTTGTTTAAACTTTTCCGGCCAGTTTTGACGTTGTCCGTTCAAGGTCCTATTCGGTGAGTCGATTTTAACTAACGTTGTTTTTGGGATTTTGGAGAGATAATGAACTCTAGTGTTACTGTTTCATCGTTTGAATTTAGCTGTCCATCTTGGCCGGGCTCCATGTCTTTCTTTCTCTGCATTTATTTGGCTTCTGCAATATTCTCCTGAACATAAAATTTAGGTTCATAATCTTGGGATATCAAAGTTCGTTCAGCTGCTGTAAGTGCTGACTTTATGTGATATGTTGTTTCTGGACTGCTGAGCTCCAACTAGTAGATCTCTGGCCTTTGTTTGACTATTTCAAGATGTATTGTCTCAAAACTAGGTACACACCCAAATATCTGTTTTCTCTACTTGTTGGAACGATCAAATGAATTGATTTATGATTGAATATTTTCTGATTTCATGCTTGTTTTATCACTAAATGATTTAGTAATTGTGTCTGAAATATGCTGATTCCAAACAACATGAAATTCTGTTTTATAAATTCCCATGCTTTTATGCCTGACTCAGCTGTATTTGATGTTAATTTACTGATTGCTTGAACTAGAATACATGAATAAGAATCCATGGTGTATTGAATGATTTAATCTCAGTTTATGAACATGTCAACCATTAGCCTAGGATGAAGAACCTCAATGATTCACAATTGTGAATGGAGGTTTATGCTTAGAATCTCTGTAATAGCTACTCAAATATCTCACATCGATGTGCGTGCGCATCCCAGGCGCGTAGCCGGGAGCCTTTATGTGGAAAATTGATAAAGAGTGGAATTTATGATAATTAATTGAATAAAGTTGACTTTGGTCAACATTTTTGGTAAACGGATCCGGACCCGTGATCCGACGGTCCCGGAAGGTCCGTAGGAAAATATAGGACTTGGGCGTATGCCCGGAATCGAATTCCGAGGACCCAAGTCCGAGAAATGAATTTTTAAAGGAAATTGTTTTCTAAAGATAATATAGGCTTATGAAATGAACCTCGATGTGAAACTTGTGCTGTCGGGCCCGTATTATGGTTCCTAAACCCGAAACAGGTTCACTATGTGTTATTTAAGTTATCTGTGAAATTTGGTAAGAAATGGACTTGATTTGACGGGTTTCGGATCAAAATGGGAAATTTAGAGCTAATGAAGTTTTGAGAAATCTCATAGAATTTGAAATTTGGTTTTGAATGTGATTTTATGTTCCCGAGGTCCGAATGAACTTTCGAGACCGGGGATAGTTCCGTTATGTCATTCATGACTTGTTTGCAAAATTTGGGGTCGTTCCGGGTAGTATAGGTCGGTCTAGCGCGTTGTTATAGAAATCAAGAACTTAGAAATCCTTAAGTTTGATCCTAGGGGTTTTGAGGGGTGATTATTAGATTTAGCGCTGTTTTGGGTGTTCCAAAGGCTCGAGCGAGTCCATATTATTAGTTAGGACTTGTTGGTATATTTGGACGGGGGCTCGAGTGGGCCCAGGTGCCTCTCGGACACCACACGAGGCCAAAAACCAGCTGAAGATGCAGCTGGTGCACCTGATCTGGTGTGACTGCAGGTGCGGTTGCCCATCTGCAGGTGCGGGACCGCTCCTGCAGTCCCAGCCTCGTAGGTGCGAAGGTTACGCAGGTGAGGTTCCTCTTCCGCAGGAGCGGAACCGCAGGTGCGTTCTCCAGCTCCGCAGGTGCGACCCCATCCCCTCTTGCCCAATTCCGCAGGTGCGAGACCGCAGGTGCGGTCCTCGAGCCGCAGGTGCGGAACCCCTGTAGGCCAGGCAGTGAAATTTCATTTAAACACGGGATTGAGTCATTTCTTCCATTTTTCCATCTTCTTCCTTGTGTTATTTGGGAGCTTCCAAGAGGGCCTTCAACCTAGTACTTGAGGTAAGTAAATTCCCTATCTAACACTAGTTTCAAACATTAATTCCTAGTTAAATTCCCTACTAAATTATCTAAAATCATAGAATTAGGTAGTAATTTTAGGGCTCTTGGGGATTTTATGATTTTCCATTTTAGGCCATGAATTCAAGTAGAAATCACACCTTAATGATCCTTAGGCTATGGGTGAGTGATCCCTTCGAGAATTTTCGGAATTTGAACATGTGGGACCGGGGTTGAAATTTGGAAATTCTTCAAGAATAGCGATTTTAGTGAATAATTAAGATAATTTCCCACATTGTGCATGCATTGATTTAATTTTACACCTTTTTTATAGTTGAGAGTCCTCGGGTGTTGAGTTTGGAGTTTCGGTCGCAATTTTGGTCCGAGGGGTAGATTCGACACGAGGTGAGTCTCCTTTCTAACCTTGTAAGAGGGAATTGTCCCCATAGGTGATGTATATGCTGTGTGTAAATTGTTTGGGGGATGATTACAAATGGATGGAATTCCCATTTATATAGTAGATGAGTCCTAATTAAGGTATACTTCCAATTACATTAGGAAATCGTATAAAGGGGTGATTAACCGCTATAGATTTGATCTTTCCGAGATTCACGCTACGATCCTCGATCAATCGCGGATATCTCACTCTTTCATTACAAAGCTATCCCGATATTACTCGAGGTCTGTCCCTTTCTGGCCTCGATTGATATTGACCTCGACCTGGAAAGAGGATTCGATTTTGGACTCGACGTCCTAGCTCTTCGACGTAACATCCCAATCTCTATCAAATAGTGAAATCAGTTAGCCTCGATTTCTACCGTGTACAATAACCAAGATAATGCTTTTTCAAAAACTAAAAACAATCTGGAGGTAAGTTTTTTCTCGAATAACTAATAGAATTATTCATCAAAATGTAATTCAAATATCCACTTTACCGGGGCAAAATGAGGCGATATTTTTTGGGGGTTAAATCTGGCCTGGAAATGGTCGGGCTTGAAACTATTGGTCGGATCGATTTGTAAAATAACATATTTTTTGTAAATTTTATAAAAATAATACAATGTAATTATTATTTTAATGTTATAAAACTTCTAACTTATAAACAAATTAATTAAAAATCCAACTTTAAAGAGTACAACATTAAAACGTAAATATTTTATTAATTTTATTAAGTGAAAGTAAAACAAACTAAGAATAACATTTGGTTAAACTTGCATATTTAAAGTTGACAATGAATTAAAGGAAAAAGAGTGCATTGAAATTTGGATAGAAACTTCAAGGGTTCTACATCGCCTTGTAGTTTTTCCATGCCAATATGAACTTCTTAGCCAGCTTCTGGGTACAAGTCAAATGAACAATCAATTGTCAATATATCTCCAAGTTACTCGTCCTATGGTTTATCTATATCTTTACATCAATGATTTTATTTCTCCGATCTAATATGATCTCTAAAACATACTAAACCTTTTAAAGTGTTACTTCCCAATAATTGACGGGTGTCTCCTAGCTGCTGCCTTACTTGGCTAAATGCGCTCTCTGATGAAACAATTTAAATTGGCACATTTAGCACGTCCTGATCCATTGCCGAAATAATGAGAAATTGTTTGCATTGCCACCATGCCAACAGTAGAAATAGTGTAGACCAAATAGCAAAACTGATACGCTCAAATTACACCTTAAAATAGTGTAAGCGATCGATGTCAAATATAGTAACCCAAATAGGTTGGGGTCGAATCCCACAGAGAACAATATATAGGCGATTAGGAATGTAAGAGAATTATCACTTATCGTGCAATGCCAAACTCTTAGATTTTTGGTTGTAAAAATATTATAACTAAATGCAAAAATGTAAACTAACCTAGAAAGCAAGTAAAATGATCAATGGCTACAAGTATGAATGCATCGGGAATTACACTGTCACGACCCAAATTCCCAACCTTAAGGATCGTGATGGTGCCTAACACCACACTTGCTAGGCAAGCCAATGTTAGAAGTCGATTACTAATTTCCTTAATTAATTACTTAGGCATAAATAAATAAATTCAAAATGAACTTAACTAAAATAATTCCCAACAACATTAAAATAAAATAATAATAATAACCAACTAAATGAAATGGACCACAAACTAATTATATAAATAACTCTAAGACTACCCCAGGTTCTGGTGTCACAATCCACGAACTACTAAAGAATACTACAAATAATGGCTGAAAGAAATAGTGTAATTGTTCTGAATAATATAAGACAATGTATGTAAAAATAGGAGAAGACTCTCGGAATCTACGAACGCCGGCAGATGTACCTCGTGTCTCCAAATGAATAGGTGGTCGTCCTGAAATCCTCCCACTACTGAATAGAACCTGGATCTGTGCAAAAGAGCACAGAGTGTAGTATCAGTACAACCGACCCTATGTACTGAGTAAGTGCCGAGCCTAACCTCGGCGAAGTAGTGACGAGTCTAAGTCGGGCTTCAACATTTTAATCTTTAACAACAATAAATAATAAGCAAGAAGAAGTCTAAACAAATAGATAATTAAGTGTTTCCACCAAATAAAATAAAATAACTCAGCTATAACCAATTCTCAAATATCTCTTCAGAGTTCCAAACTTTAACTTTAAATAAAAATAATACTAAAATATTTAAAGAGTAGTAAAATAAACATTTTAGCTTTTAAAAACTGTGATTCTTTTTTTCTTGAAAAAATTCAGTAAAATATAAATGTAAATATCCTCCCATATCACTCCTTGTTGCGGCGTACAACCCGCTCCCACCTGTCCTCCCTTATTTCTCCTCCCTAAAATATCTCCCTTATTACTCCTGTTGCGGCGTGCAACCCGATCCCACCTGTCCTCCCTTATCACTCCTTGTTGCGGCGTGCAACCCGCTCCCACCAGACATATCATATCAGTTTATTCAAAATTTCACAAATCAGGCCAAGCCTTTCACAATACTTTTGTTTCAAAAATTATAAATAATAAACTGCATTTTTCTCATGACTTCATCAATAACCTCTCAACCATGAAACTAACAAGAATACAGTTGTGATCGCAGAATAGGACCAGATGATACTCTACGCGATCGCAGGAAGACCTACGCGATCGCAGAACCTAAG
>ML284121.1:0-68853 GCA_005239495.1 Nicotiana undulata
GGCCCGCTTTCGCGAAGAACAAAGTTAGCACCAAAAACTAGCAATCTTTCCCGACACGAAAATGAGCATAACTCTCTCATACGACCTTGGCATTCGACGATCTAGTTGCTATGGTTTCGTAATTACGATACATATATAATAGTTCAATACAATCAGAAATTAAAGGTCGTTTGATCAATATGGTACCCTTTATGTCCAAAGAAACGATGTTGAAACATCAAATAAGACCGCGATACAACCCAAACATATCTGAAACACACCCGAGGCCCACGGGACCCTGTCCAATTACACCAACTCGAAACATAAAACGAACCTTATCAAGGCCTCAAATCATACTAAACAGTATCAAAACCATGAATCGACGATCAAATTCGCCTTTTAATTTTCAAACATTCAAACTTCTATGAACGCGTCCGGATTAAACTTAAACATTTCGGAATGATGCCAAACATTACGTACAAGTCATAAATCACAATACAAACCTATACCAACGCTCAGAACCCAAATGGACATCGATAAAACCAAAGCGGATTTCAAACCAAACATTTCGGAATGACGCATCCGAATTAAACTTAAACATTTCGGAATGACGCCAAATATTACGTACAAGTCATAAGTCACAATACAAACCTATTCCAAGGCTCAGAACCCAAACGGACATCGATAAAACCAAAGCGGATTTAAAACCTTCAAATTGCCAACTTTCTACGATAAGCGTCGAAATGCTCCCAGACTACATAATACTCAACTTGAACATACATCCAAGTCTGAAATCAACATACGAACCTATTAAAAGCTTCAAATCCCGATTCCGAGATCGTTTACTCCAAAGTCAAACTTTAGTCTACTCTTCCAACTTAAAGCTTCGGAATTGAGAATTTCCATCTGAATCAACTTCAAACTTCCCAAAATTCAATTCCGACTACGCGTACAAGTCATATTACACGAAGTTAAGCTACTGATGTCTCAAACACCGAACGACGCGCTAGATCTCAAAACGACTAGTCGGGTCGTTATAATTTATATCTAAATACTTAAACCAAATAATGAAAAGAAATAGAAAATCATAATTTTGTTGGTGGTAGGAATCGTACCTTGGACCTCAAGGCCCAAAGTAAAAATTGCACGGGGCGTCCTCTTTGGTTGCCACCATTTAACCTATACCCATATTTTTAAAACTATTTAACCTATACCCTAATTTTTACAACTTCAAGCGCCTTCTTCTTCCTGCTACCTATGAACTCCTTTCTT
This sequence comes from Nicotiana undulata, assembly GCA_005239495.1. Taxonomy (NCBI): domain Eukaryota; kingdom Viridiplantae; phylum Streptophyta; class Magnoliopsida; order Solanales; family Solanaceae; genus Nicotiana; species Nicotiana undulata. The sequence continues at coordinate 1,252 of ML284121.1, forward strand.
ACTCATTTCTTCAGCCTTACTAACAATAGGAAGCCTAAAATTAGGACAAAAAAGAAAAAGCGATCAAAAAATCAGTTGACATAGTCATCAGATTATCCTCTCGGACTAGCGCCAATATTTCTTGTCGAAATTCCAGTGTTTAATCGTATGTTTAAGGAGTTTGGATTAATATGACACTTGACAATAAAACTTCAGCTTATTTAGTGCTGAAGTTTTTACAAATGAACTAAATAACTTCAGCATCTTCTGCTGATGTTTTTTGAAAAAGCTTTATGACAAAACTATTGAATCCAGGACAAAGCTTCAGCTTATTTAGTGCTGAAGTTTTTACAAGTGAACTAAATAACTTCAGCATCTTCTGCTGAAGTTTTTTGAAAAGATTTATGACAAAACTAATGAATCCAGGGCAAAACTTCAGCTTATTTGGTGCTGAAGTTTTTACAAATGAACTAAATAACTTCAGCATCTTCTGCTGAAGTTTTTTGAAAAAACTTTTATGACAAAACTAATGAATCCAGGACAAAAACTTCAGCTTATTTAGTGCTGAAGTTTTTACAAATGAACTAAATAACTTCTATCACGACCCAAAATCCATAAGGTCGTGATGGCGCCGGACACCACTGTCAGGCAAGCCAATCATTAAATGATTAAGTTAAATTTCTTGTTTTAGCAATTTTGAAATCATTACCTTTAACTTTATTACATAATAACTAAATAAAATCCGCTAAGTAAATACGATAGTTTAATATTCCATTTTAATAAAATACATCCCAAACACATCCCAAGCACATACCAGAACCTGGTGTCACAAGTGCATAAGCAAATTTCTAAGAATTAAACAGATACTACAATGCTTGTCTGAAATACAACTGGACAAGGAATTTAAAATAAAAGTAAATGCATCTGAGGGAGACTCTGTCAGCTGCGGATCGCCTCCGGATGATGCAGTTCGCCTAAGTCTCCAAGCCAGCCACATCGCTATGAAAGTACCTGTGCAATAAAAATGCACGGCAAGTTTAGCATGAGTACGAAAACAACGTGTACTCAGTAAGTATCCCGCCTAACCTCAGAGACGTAGTGACGAAAGGTCGAATTTGACACTTGCTAGAGGTCAATTTAACATAATCGAGTGAGGCACTAAGCATGAATATCATAGGCTCGCGGAATATATTTATTGTGAAGTGGTCACATATAAATAATAGAGTTACCCCGCTCGCGAATCATACCTTCGACTCGGGTACCCATATAGATACACACATTCCAGTAATACATCAGGAATTCATCAGGAAATATTTAGCCAAGGAGAGGATAAATTCTCTTTTTAGATGATTAGGATAATAAAGTTTAACCTACCTAAATATTCATTTACTAATTCAATGATATTAGACAGTCTCGTTTTACAATCAAAGGTACAAGTACAGTAAGTAAAGCATGCTAGTGGGTCCTTGGCTACCCGGACATAAGCATAATAGTAGTTACGCACGGACTCCCGTCACCTCGTGCGTACGTAGCTCCCACAAATAGTAGCACATATTTAATTAGTTCACCTATGGGGACGATTCTCCCTCACAAAGTTAGAAAGCAGACTTACCTCGCTCCAAAATTCTATAACCGGCTTCCAAGCCCTTTTGACGACTCCAAATGATGCACAACGTCCCAAAACTAGCCAAATAACGGGCAAACCAATGAAAATTCGCTCTAATACTTGTAACAATTTAAGTTATATAAATTCCCAACTCCGCTCAAGGAATTGACCAAAATGCCCTCGGGCCCACGTGCCCGGATTCCGAAATTTCTCGAAGATAAACTCTACCAATAGTCTTACTAGCTCAAATATACAATTTACTCTAATATCTATGCTCAAATTCGTGGTAAAAATCAAAAATACCAATTTCTAGGTTTTCTTCCAAATCCCATAATTTTCTCAATTTGCTACACTTAAATCCAAACTTAAACTAGGTAGTTAACTTGAAATGAGTTGGAATAACTTACCTTGTGATCCCTGAAGAAAATCTCCCCTTGAAGCTCTCCAAAATCGCCCATACCAAAAGAAAATAGGAGAAGAAATGGAAAATCCCCGCTTTAAAAACAATCTGCCCAAGCCCGAATTCCGCACCTGCGGTCTCCCTCCCGCACCTGCGCACCCGCAGGTGCGCCCGATATCCCGCACCTGCGGCTCCCTTCTTCCCCAGCCGGCTCCGCAACTGCGCCCCATTATCCGTATATGTGCCTCCGAAGGTTAGGAAAATCCATCGCATGTGCGGCCCCAGCCAAGCCAGCCCAACTCTTGCATCTGCGGCACAAGAGCTGCTCCTGCGGTTCGCACCTGCGGCCAAATCCTCGTAGGTGCGGTCACACTAGACACCAGCAGTTCAGCTCCTCTTCAAACTTCAAATTTGATCTGTTAACCACCCAGACTATACCCGAGGCCCCCGAGACCCTGCCCAATTACACCAACCTGTTCCAAAACATAATACGGACTTTCTCGAGGCCTCAAATCACATCAAACAACACTGAAATCACGAATCGCACTAAAATTCAAACCTTAAGAACTTGAATTTTCGAACTTCTACATCCAATGACGAAACCTATCAAATCACGTCCGATTAACCTCAAATTTTGCACACAAGTCACATTCGACATTACGGACCTATTCCAACTTCCGGAATTGGAATCCGACCCCGATATCAAAAAGTCAAACTCTCGGTCAAACTTCTCAAAAACTTTCAAATTTCTATCTTTAGCCAAATGAATTCATAATGACCTACGGACCTCCGAATTCACTTCCGATCGCGCTCCCAACTCCAGAATCACCATACAAAGCTATTCCAAGACTCGGAATCCCAAACGGACATCAATAACACCGAAATGCACTTCAACCCAGACTTATGAAATTCCTTCTAAAATGCTATCTTCCACAATATACGCCGAAACGCTCCCGGGTTATCCAACACTCAAGCCGGACATACGCCCAAGTCCGAAATCATCATACGGACCTGCTGGAACCTTCAAACCCTGATTCCGAGGTCGTTTACTCAAAATCCAATCTTAGTCAATTCTTCCAACTTAAGGCTTCCGAAATGAGAATTTTCTCATCAATTTGACTCTGAACTTCCCAAAATTAAACTCCGACCACGCCTACGAGTCATAACACCTGAAACGAAGTTGCTCATGACCTCAAACTGCTGAACGACGTGCTAGAGCTCAAAACGGCTAGTCGGGTCATTACATTCTCTCCCACTTAAACATACGTTCGTCCTCGAACGTGCTAAGAACTGCTCTGAAGTTATCTGAATTCACTATTTAACACCCCGTGCACCTGTATGTGCTACCACAACCCAGTTGAGCACATTAGCTATCAAATCTGAAGAGATCCTCTCTTATCCATATAATAAGCTCAAACCCAGTTCCAACACCTGAAATTCTCCGCCAGACCTGTTTCCAATATATAAACACCGTATCAACTACCACATGAGGTGCAAGAACATGACTGCGTACCTTTGCTGAACTAGCACCATGCACCGCATAATTCACCATCTAACCACAATGACATTCCCTGAACCTTAATAGCTAACCTTCCATGAATCTGGTGCTCCCAATGCATCTTTTGATATATATATACACCCTGCTATAATGCTAACAATACTACCACAACGGAGGAGATGTGTAGAAATTTCCAACCAATTGCAGAGTTAACCAAACATTGAATCTCTCCTTTTTTGACAAAAATCATCACCTCATTACTACCCATATACTGGTAATTTCCCTGTAATATACTTCACATAATCTTATCGCACCGATCCCTGATCCATAAATCTCGTCTCACCCAGTATGAACCGCTCAGACAACCAATCACCCCAGACATGACCAACAGTCTCACACGTTGCCACAATGCGCCAATAGGCCATAACTCGAACATGATACTTAAGGAAATAATTCAGGAAGGGACTACTCGACTCACGTAACTAATATGAACTTCCTCAAAAAATAGAAAGCAAGGCATAAGAAAAATAAATATAGGAACCTCACCATCCCACTGTTGCGGCGTGCAACCTGATTCAAATAACATACCTGTGGCGGCGTGCCACCCGATCACATAATAAATCTCACATAAGGAGATACGCATCGAGCTGAATTGCTCATCATTTACAACATACTGAATATCGGTCACGAGCACGCTAAGCGCACAATACCATCCTGGGGAGACTGATAGAGCCATACGATACAAAACTCGAGCACATCTGAGGTGCGATATATATACTCTGAATCTCAAGAGCTCTACTGCTCACATAACATCATCACTACACGGAGACTCAACACATAGGGACTTACCAAGCCGTTTCACAACTCACACGGCACAATCATAATATCACATGAATTTGACGAAGACGGAACAACATCTGATATTCCAACACCCCTGCTTGAGTAGCGCTATACTGAAATGAACACATCTGACTCGCATGAAGCCCATAATCTTGATTAAATCCATTCACGCACTTCAAGCCGATTTTGCTCGCACTGAACTAGGCTGATAGCCTTACCTGGGTCCATAATAACCCACTTCTCCTCGTAACACGCAAGAAACACCATCATAGCCAGCACAACACCCCACAATCCAGAACAAAGATGAACTGGACGCCTTCTAGGCATAAATTCTCAAATAAGAAATATTACACTTCCTTATACTCAATCTAAATTTTCAATCCAATAAGTGACTACATGTCACACTCATACGATCTTCCCGTGGTCATTCTCCCACGTCCTTCCACACAGGGTAACAGGTATGCACATCCATATCATCGACCATATTGATGCTGTAAAACAAATCAAGAACCCATAACCAGGATGCAAAGCCTCTTTCATCAAACATCGATCTCAGGTGACACTGAAAACAACACTAGCTTACTCTAAACATTCAAATCCTTTTTTCTCGCTCATCCGAGCTCATGACATCCTTGTTAAAACCGAACCGCAATCTCGATCCTTACTTTATGTTACATACCGTTTACTACACCTAATATGCCAATATGGAATTGCGCAAGAATTCCATCATAACTCCTGAACCACTAATAGGGTGAACACTTCATCACCTAGAAATCTTATACTTACCTCTATTCAAGAGAACCATAACAACACACAAGTGAATTCTCACAATCACCCAACATGCAAATCCTTAAGTAGTGGTCTATACCACCATAAAACTTCTGGGATCCGCCTACACCTGATAATCCATAGTACTTGAATGGTTCCAAATAAAGTCCATTACGACGGCCGACAAGCCTCGCACGCACCGGCACAAGCCACACGCATAACTCAATCACACTGAAGGAACTGGTCACTGCCGTACATGTTCCATTTCAACCATGGCTAACCAATCTATCTTCTTTTATTCATCTTTAATTTCCTCAGAGATAATAGTAACCCAATTCAACTCGTAACAAACTCAATCCTCACTCATCCCGAGTGGCCTTGAGTCACGAGACCATGTTGTCTCAATCTCACAAACCGTCTCATACCTTCCTGATGATCTTTCTACACCCCGGAGTTTACTCCTCTCACTCCCCCATACTTAACACATTATATTCGATCAAAAACAGCGATACCACATCATAGATGAAAACCTCACCTCGCTTGATAACACCAAGTCTTATTGCTTTATCCCCCAGACTTGAACATTCATAGTCGAATTGCTCTTCCTCCGCCAGAACAAAAATACTGAAATCTTGAATTTACGCATTGAGAAGTCCTACCTTCAAGTCATTCATTACCCCGACATATGGGCAAGCTTTCTACCATCATAACAATACCACGCGATAACCAACCGTAAGCATCATAACAATCTGAGCATAGTCTCAAAGTTATCTGAAACACAGCTACCGAGATGAAACAACATAATATTGTTCTGCAGGGCAACAACAACAGCCCCAACCAACTACACATGGAAAAGATCTCGCACCATATCCGTAGCACCATTTGAATTCCTCAATTCCACATTTCATAGCAAGCACTTCGCGATGTATAAGATTGAGTAGGAAGAAACATAGGCATAAGCCTCAAAGGAATCAAACCGCACGATGAGGAATCAAGAAGGGAAGTACTCCTAACAACCCTGTAGCCTCTCGAAGATAAGTACAGACGTCTCCGTACCAATACGCAAGACTCTACTAGACTTGCTCATGACTCGTTAAACCTAAGGGAACCTAGTTCTCTGATACCAAGTTGTCACGACCCAAAATCCATAAGGTCGTGATGGCGCCGGACACCACTGTCAGGCAAGACAATCATTAAATGGTTAAGTTAAATTTCATGTTTTAGCATTTTTGAAATCATTACCTTTCACTTTATTACATAATAACTTAATAAAATCCGCTAAGTAAATACGATAGTTTAATATTCCATTTTAATAAAATACATCCAGAACCCAGTGTGACAAGTGCATGGGCAAATTTTTAAGAATTAAACAGATATTACAATGCTTGTTCGAAATACAACTGGACAAGGAATTTAAAATAAAAATAAACACATTTGAGGGAGACTCTGTCAGCTGCGAATCACCTCCGGATGATGCAGCTCGCCTAAGTCTCCAAGCCAGCCGCATCGCTGTTAAAGTACCTGTGCAATAAAAATGCACATCAAGTGTAGCATGAGTACGAAAACAACGTGTATTCAGTAAGTATCCCGCCTAACCTCATAGAGGTAGTGACGAGAGGTCGAATTTGACACTTGCTAGAGGGAAATTTAACATAATCGAGTGAGACACTAAGCATGAATATCATAGGCAATTTATTAACTCGGGGATAAGAAATATCAACTCCTTTCACATTTAACACTTTAAATCTTCGTCATTTCAGTTGAAAATTTAAATCTTTAAGACAATTTGACAGTTCAAGTCACAAATGGTATATAATATGTATATATCATGCGTAGGAATTGCCGAGGGTCGAACGGCCCGGACAGACAATAATAAAATGTGCACTATCGAAGGGTCGAACGGCTAGAACCATAGATGCATCTATTCCGCCGTGGCGTATGATCCGCTCCCATGAGAGTAGTGGAAAGAATCACTCCGCTCGCGGAATATATATATATTGCGAAGTGGTAACATATAAATAATAGAGTTACCCCGCTCGCGAATCATACCTTCGACTCGGGTACCCATATAGATACACACATTCCAGTAATACATCAGGAATTCATCAGGAAATATTTAGCCAAGGAAATGATGAATTCTCTTTTTAGATGATTAGGATAATGAAGTTTAACTTACCTATATATTCATTTACTAATTCAATGATATTAGACGGTCTAGTTTTACCAACAAAGGTACAAGTACAGCAAGTAAATCATGCTAGTGGGTCCTAGGCTACCCGGACATAAGCATAATAGTAGCTACGTACGGACTCCCGTCACCTCGTGCGTACATAGCTCCCACAAATAGTAGCACATATTTAATTAGTTCACCTATGGGGACGATTCCCCCTCACAAAGTTAGAAAGGAGACATACATCGCTCCGAAATTCCGTAACCGGCTTCCAAACCCTTCCGACGACTCCAATTGATGCACAACGTACCAAAACTAGCCAAATAACGGGCAAACCAATGAAAATTTACTCTAATACTTGTAACAATTTAAGTTTTATAAATTCCCAACTCCGCTCAAGAAATTGACCAAAATACCCACGAGCCACGTGCCCGGATTCCGAAATTTCTCGAAGATAAACTCTACCCATAGTCTTACTAGCTCAAATATACAATTTACTCTAATTTCCATGCTCAAATTTGTGGTAAAAATCCAAAATACCAATTTCTAGGTTTTCTTCCAAATCCCATAATTTTCACAATTTGCTACACTTAAATCTGAACTTAAACCAAGTATTTAACTTGAAATGAGTTGGAATAACTTACCTTGTGATCCCTGAAGAAAATATCCCCTTGAAGCTCTCCAAAATCTCCCATACCCAGGCCCGAATTCTGCACCTGCACTCTCCCTCGTGCACCTGCGCACCCGCAGGTGCGCCCGATATCCCGCACCTGCGGATCCCTTCTTCCCCAGCCGGCTCCGCACCTATACCCCATTATCCGTATATGCGCCTCCGCAGGTGCGGAAAATCAATTGCACCTGCGGCCCCAGCTAAGCCGGCCCAACTCTCGCATCTGCGGCGCCAAAGCCGCTCTTGCGGTCCGTACCTGCGGCCAAATCCTCGCAGGTGCGGTCGCACCAGACACCAGCAGTTCAACTCCTCTTCAAACTTCAAATTTGATCCGTTAACCACCCGGACTCAACCCGATGCCCCCAGGACCCCGCCCAATTACACCAACCTGTTCCAAAACATAATGCGAACTTGCTCGAGGCCTCAAATCACATCAAACAATGCTGAAATCACGGATCGCACTCAAATTCAAAAAAAATTCAAACTTCTACATCTGATGCCGAAACCTATCAAATCAAGTCTGATTGACCTCAAATTTTGCACAATAGTCACATTCGACATTACGGACCTATTCCAACTTCCGGAATTGGAATTCGACTCCGATATCAAAAAGTCAAACTTCTCAAAAACCTTCAAATTTCTATCTTTAGCCAAATGACTTCAAAATGACCTACGGACCTACGAATTCACTCTCGATCGCGCTCCCAACTCCATAATCACCATATGGAGCTATTCCCAGACTCGGAATCCCAAACGGAGATCAATAACACCAAAATGCACTTCAACCCAGACTTGTGAAATTCCTTCTAAAATGCTAACTTCCACAATATACGCTGAAACGCTCCCTAGTTATCCAAAACCCGATACGGACATACGCCCAAGTCTGAAATACGGATCTGCTGAAACCTTCAAACCCTGATTCCGAGGTCATTTACTCAAAAATTCAATCTTAGTAAATTCTTCTAACTTAAGGCTTCCGAAATGAGAATTTTCTCTCCAATTTGACTCCGAACTTTTCGAAATTCAACTCCGATTACGCCTACGAGTCATAATACCTGAAACGAAGCTGCTCATGACCTCAAACTGTTGAACGATGCGCTAGAGCTCAAAACGAACGATCAGGTCGTTACAACTTCAGCATCTCTGCTGAAGTTTTTGAAAAAGCTTTACGACAAAACTATTGAATCCAGGACAAACCTTCAACTAAAACATGCTAAAGCTCAACAAATAGAGAACAAAACTTCAGCTAGAATGCTTAAGTTCAGCCTTCTACTAGAATGCTGAAGTTTACGTGATTGCCTTTGCTACTTCGGGCCCGTATGCCTGAAGTTTACGCGAAAAGTAGGTATGGTTGCAATTTTTTTTGCAAAGCGGATATAAGTTAAAACGTGACCCAAAAAGCGGGTATAGATGTAAATCCCCCAGACCCAAACTAGTTTAAATCTAACCTTTAACCATTGCACCACTTGTACCCTTCTTCTCTTTTAGTACATTAAATATCATTTATCTGCTTTTCCTATGGCATGTGCATTTTAAACAGAAAGAAAGAGGCCATAGCGCATTTAATTAATGTGTTATTTCTATTTTTAGGAGGGTCAATGGATATTTAAAAACCAACTGAATCGTACTGTACCGAACCAATTTTTAGATTTCTTTTAATAAAATCGTAGGTTTTTATATAAATTTATAATTGTACCGATAATTGGGGTAAAACTTTTATTTTGTGAAATAAACCGAGAAAATACTGAACCGTACAGAATAAATTTACATGTAAAAAATATATTTATATATTAAGTTTAAAAATAATAAAGCATTAAATTTTATTTTTTTTGGCATTGGAATTATTAAAATGTTTAAAAGTCAACGACTAATTAAACTCAAAATTCTAATTCCCAAAACTACTATGCTACTCCTATTGAAATTAAATTATTTTCAGCATATTCGCTAGCAACACACAAAGTATTCTAGCGATTATGAGTTGCAAACTACAATGTATTAAATATGTTTCCGTTCGTATGATTTAAATTTTTCTTTTTGAATGTTTAACATTCCATATACTTTATTCTTGAATCTCAACTTGGTTAATATCTTATCATTCGTATGATTTTATTTTCTTTGTCTTTGCTTAGTTTCTTTTATGTTGTTGTAGAATAGTTAATGGATTTAATACCATGGCCATCTTTCATGTTTTCGTAATTCATCACCCTTTAAACAGTAAAAATGTCTAGAGAGTTTTGCGAAGTCCTATAAAAGTATGTATATTATTGCATTCTACTTTTACTAGTGTCTTTTACCTGACATTTAAAAGAAAATCAAAGATTAACGGAACCGTACCGATACCGAAGAGAAACTGACATGATTGAGACGGTTTCGGAAAGTCTAATTTTGATTGTACATAATAAAATAACCGAAAATTGATCTGGCACAAATTTTATAAAATAAGCGGTCGAACCGAATCATTGACATCCCTTCCTATTTGTTCCCCTTTTTTTCTGCCATAACTTGGTCACTTGAGTCTTATTGGATACTAAAGTCAAACTTCTTTATAATAGCATCCTTATATAGCAACACTTTATTATAAAAGTCAAGCTTTTTCTGGAACTCAATTTTCATGTTATGTTATAATAAATGTTCTTTACAATAACATTTCACTATAACATTAAAAATATTCGAAACAAGCGAGATTGTTATAAAGAGGTTTAATGGTATTTAGGTTCCGAACTCGATTGTTATAACTGTCGTCACATAGAGGAGTACTTTTGCTATTTTTAATTTTCTTTTTTTGTTTTGTTCCAGGCGCAATTTTTAAGGTACAGCTTCTGCAATTGATCCACTTCTACTGTTCGGTGTAGTTTTTTATGTTGCAATTTTTGGACGGGACTTTCCTGGTATTTCTTTTGTTAAAAAGTTTGCTTTATACAGTTTTTGTTAAAGATAGTATATTTGATGAAGAGCAAAATTATTTGCCTCGGCAAACTTAAAGAACCAAAATTGCTCAAAAATAAAATTAAGAGACTATTTTAGACCTATATCCTATTAGGAGGGATCATCGTCTTCACGATCAAAATCGCTAACAGTTAGCTTGTTTGAATGGTTGTTACATATCATTTCATAATGTAATGTATTGTATTGTACTATATGGTATCGTATTGTTTGATGAATAGAACATTTGGATGAATAGTATCGTTTACCGTTGTTTCATCGTGTAAAGCACCAACAATATGAAGAATAAACTTGTAATATTATTAAGAAAAAATGGGAAGCATAGTAGAATTATTATATAACAAATAGGGTAAATGATAACATATGATTATTTAATAATAAAGAAGAGCAAAAAGAGAGAAGAAAGCAAGAAAACGACGTCACAACACCAAATTTGTCGTTCCAGTGACACTTTTCCTCGTTACGAAACGATGGACTTAACGATACAATAAAATTTAGTAACAATCAAAACAAACATTGGGTGTTTATATAGAATCGCGCTCTCTTCAACTCTTCTCTAATCTATACACGTTTTTCCCAAGCATAGCATAGATAATATATAGAACCTAACTGCTGGCCAGACAATTAAGCAATTACGCACAAAATTGAATAAACAACCATATCTTGAGAGAATTATAATCAAGGTTAAGCTAATGTCGAATAACAATATTCATGGCTAAATCACAACCCCAGAACAATGGGTGTTTAGCCACTCATGCTCAAAGATAACAAAAACCCAAAATAAATCATACTACTAACAATTAGAGATGAAAGAAGAAGAATTAAAGGTCTAATTGTTGAAATCCCTTCTCCCAATGAAGTAGCCTCCTAATTGATGGTAAAAATTGGTCTCCCCCTCTCTTGGGAGGATTTACAAGACATATATAGGGTTTGGGCAATAAAATCCCGTGTTTTGTACTTTGATCCCTGAAGTTCCAGCGTTTGACCGCAGTCGCGGCAGGACCGCGGTCGGCTACTTTTTCTCGCTTCAATTTCTTCCACCGCGGTCCCGGTGGCCTTGCTTCAGTTCTGTTCTCGCTTATTTTTTCAATGTATTCCATGGATATCTCTGTGATTGGCCTCAAACATCCATAATTGACTCCAAATTGCTCCAAAGTCCTCTTCTGTGAAATATAACCTGCAAAGCACGAAACACACTAATCAGAGCATTTTGTTATCAATATTTACATTAAAATATCACAAAGTGTGGTTCATTAGGGCACAATTATAGTCTAATTCACCTATTTGTAAGTTGTTCTATATGCCCATAATGCATCATCTAACTTTGCAGCCCAATCTTTCCTGTTCACACTCACTGTTTTCTCTAATATTTGCTTTATCTCTCTGTTGGATACCTCTGCTTGTCCACTTGTTTGAGGGTGATATGATGTCGCAACTCCATGATGGACTCCATATTTCGATAATAGGTTATTCAACAACCGATTGCAAAAATGGGTTCCTTCATCACTAATCAAGGCACGTGGGGTCCCAAATCTCGAGAATATGTTCTTCTTCACAAACGCAGCTACAACCATGGCATCATTTGTTGGCAATGCAATTGCCTCCACCCATTTTGACACATAGTCAACTGCCAGTAGAATATATTTGTTTCCTTTGGATGATGGGAATGGACCCATAATATCTATTCCTCACACATCAAAAATCTCTACCTCCAGGATATTATTCAAGGGCATCTCGTGCTTCCTCTTGATCGTTCCTGTTCTCTGGCACTGGTCACACTTTTTAACAAACGTGTGGGCGTCCTTGAATAGAGTTGGCCAAAAGAACCCAGATTGTAGCACTTTCGCCACTGTTCTATCGCCACCATGATGGCCCTCATAAGGTGATGCATGACAATCATACAGAACAAGTTCCACCTCTTTATCAGAAATACATCTCCTCATTAACTGATCACCACATTCTTTGTACGAATTTGGCTCATCCCAGTGGTAAACTTCACATCACATAAGATCCTCTTCCTTGCCTCAGATTCAATTTCTGGAGGAAGTACCCCACTCTCCAGATAATTCACAAAGTCATCATACCATGGAGGAGGGTCTTGGGTTATAGCAAAAAGTTGCTCATCAGGAAACACTTCTTTAATTTCTCCACCCTCCTCCTCATGGTCATGATTTTCTAGCCTTGACAGATGGTCAGCTACTTGGTTTTCAGTGCCTTTTCGGTCTCGAATCTCAACATCAAATTCCTGCGATTATAAAACCCAGCGCATCAATCTAGCTTTAGATTCCTTCTTTGTAAATAGATACCTTATTGCCGCATGATCTGTGTGGACTATGACTTTTGTTCCCACCAAGTATGCCCAAAATTTTTCAAAGGCCCACACCACAGCTAGCAGCTCCTTTTCAGTGGTGGTGTAATTCTGATGTGCATCATCAAGGGTCTTACTCGCATAGTAAATGTAATAAAACACCTTGTCTTTCCTCTGGCCGAGCACTTCCCCAACTGCATGGTCACTAGCATCACACATAAGTTCAAATGCTACGGACCAATCAGGTGCAACAATTATGGGGGCAACTACTAATTTCTTTTTGAGCTCCTCAAATGCCTTCAGGCAGGCATCATCAAAATTGAACTTGACATCTTTTTCCAGCAACTTGCACAGAGGAGCAATTTTAGAAAAATCTTTAATTGAGCGCCTATAGAATCCTGCGTGTCCCAAGAAACTCCGGACACCCTTCACAGAAATTGCTGGAGGTAGTTTTTCAACTGCCTCCACTTTTGCCTTATCAACTTCGATGCCACTCCTAGACACTCTATGACCCAAAACGATGCCTTTCTGCACCATAAAGTGGCACTTCTCCCAATTTTAAGACCAGATTTGTTTCTTCACAACGGGCCAACACCATGCTTAGATTTTTCAAACAATTATCATAAGATGACCCAAAGACTGAGAAGTCATCCATGAACACTTCCACGAATTTTTCCACCATATCAGTGAAAATGGCCATCATGCATCTCTGGAAAGTGGCTGGTGCATTACAATGACCAAACGGCATTCGCTTGAAGGCGAAGGTTCCATAAGGACAAGTAAACGTGGTCTTCTCCTGATCCTCTGGGCATATGACAATTTGATTGTATCCTGAATACCCATCAAGAAAACAATAATATTCATGCCCAACTAATATGTCCAACATTTGATCAATGAAAATGAGTGGAAAGTGATCCTTGTGGGTTGCCTTGTTGAGCCTTCGATAATCAATGCAAACTCTCCATCCCGTAACACTGCGGATGGGAATCAGCTCATTCTTCTCATTCTCAATCACAGTCATCCCTCCTTTTTTTGGGCACACACTGAACCGGGCTCACCCAGTTGCTTTCAGAAATAGGAAAGATGATACCTGCATCCAGCAATTTCATGATTTCTTTCTTCACCACTTCTTTCATGATGGGATTTAAACTCCTTTGATGCTCAATACTCGGGCGGTGTCCCTCTTCCAAAAAGGTTTTGTGCATAAAAAATGATGGATTGATTCCCTTAATATCTGCAATGGTCCACCCAATCGTCTTTTTGTGCTCACGATGTACTCTGAGCAATTTATCTTCTTGTGTCTTGGTTAGGCTGGACGAGATGATCACGGGCAATGTCTCAGAGTTCCCCAAATAAGCATAGCGTAAATGTGCTGGAAGAGGTTTTAGTTCCAGCTTTGGAGCTTCCTCAATAGAAGGCTTAGGAGGGGTTAGAGTGACAGGCTTGTTCAACTCCTCAAATTTTCTTAGCCCGTGGATGTAACTGCAGGATATGTCAAGAGCATTCTCAGTTTCTCCCCTTGTTTCATCTTCACTATCTTCTTCATCCCCCACCAGAATTTGCTCAAGAGGGTCAACAAGACACATGTAGGGAACCACTGATGCAGCCTTGCTTTCCACCACAGTAATCATGGATAGCTCTTCATAGTGGACTGGTAATTTGAGTTCTTTATAGACATTAAACACTTCCACTCGATCACCAACCTGCATCGTCATCTCCCCTTCACACACATCAATAATAGCTGGGCCCGTGGCTAAGAAGGGACGCCCCAAAATAAATGGGACTTCCTTATCAGGCTCATAATCCAGGATAATGAAATCAGCTGGGAATATGAAAGAGCCCACTTGAACCAGTACATCTTCGATCACTCCCTCAGGATGAGCAAGGGAGCCATCAGCTAACTGTAAAATCACTGTTGTTGGGCGTAGCTCTCCCAACCCCAACCTCCTGAACACAGATAGTGGCATCAAATTAATTCTCGCCCCAAGATCACACAAAGCTTGCCCGATTGCATGCTTACCAATTGAGATTTGGATAGTAAAACTACCCGGATCCTTTAATTTTTGAGGTAGCTTGATTTGAATTCTTGAGCTACATTCCTCAGTGAGCGCCACGGTCTCGAACTCAGTCAGCCTTCTTTTATTGGCCACAATGTCCTTGATGTATTTAGCATATTTGGGCACCTCCTGCAAAATATCTACCAGTGGAATATTGATTTGTACCTGCTTCAAGAGGTCAAGGAACTTTTTGTATGCGGCATTATCTTTCACGTTTTGCAACCTTTGAGGGAACGGAGGGGGTGGCCTTGCAACTAATGGTGGAGATTGCTCAGCCACCGCCTCTTCAACTGGCTTTTCTGATTCTTTTGGATCGACTGATGTTGATTCAATAGTGGATGGTTCTCATTAAAAGTTACCTGTTTTTTTCTCTTGGATTGAACTTCTTCCAATTGCCTCTCATTCCTCAATGATACATTGACATATGCTTTAGGATTAGCGTCAGTGTCACTTAGGAGATCCCATGTTGGTCGGGTATTTTGGGAACTGGCAAGTTTCCCCATTAGACGTTCCAAGTTTCTCATTGCTCTTACTTGGGTTTGGTGATCTACCATTATTTTCCGATTAAAAGCAAGTTGGTCGTTCATCATTCTTTTCATAATCTCCTCAAGGCTAGCTGATTGTTCAGCCTGAGGTGGTTTGTATTGTTGCTGAGGTGCTTGAGGTGCTGGAGGCCTGTAATGACTCTGAGTGCCTTGATTTCCACCCCAAGAGACGTTTGGGTGGTTCCTCCAGTTGGGATTATAACTGTTCCCATATTGATTTGCTTTCCCTCTATTTGGATTACCCACAAAGCAAACAAACTCTAGATTGGCTGGGCATGAGTCACTCGGGTGACCCTCTCCACAAACTTCACAAAATACTTGAACCTGTTGTACTGGCTGGACCTGTTGCAATGGTTGAGACTATTGCTTGTTAATGATCAGGATCATATGATTGACTTGGTTAGTCAATGTAGAAATCTGAGCTGACAATACTGAGACAACGTCTAATTCAAGAACCCCTGGTGACTTTTGAACCACATTCCTTCCCATCTCATCTTGCCAGTATGGATTGCTTTTGGAGAATTTATTCAATAATGAAAATATTTCATCATAATTCATCTCCAATACCTGAAATGTTCACAGAATTTATTCCCTTGCTTCCCTTAACATGCTGTGAAATGTTCTTTAAAGTTCGCGGTCAAAGCCATCTAGTCTGTCCTGGCTTCTGACCCTACGCATTCAATTAGAGTTCATGAGATTAGAGAAACGATCAAGTACCGTTAGACTAGATGAAATAAACAACTAAAGTAAAAACTAGAAAGTAATCTATATTCAAGTCCCCGGCAACGACGCCAAAAACTTGTTGCTCCCAAACGCACACACAAGTATACGTGGACATACAAGTAATATAATGATAAATCGGATGTCGAACCCACAGAGACTTGTATAAACTACTCATTAATTCACTATAATTGTTATTCAATCGAGCCAAACTAAAAATCCAATAGTGTAACTTTGCTACGCTACACTTCTAAGAATTAACTAATTATCAAGTAACGAAAGTATTGATGTGTATTCAGTAGAGACAAATATTCCAGGGTTGTGATTAGTTCACCATTCATATTGTATTCAAATTAACTCTCCCTTTCATATAATTCACTCATGGTTGCTAATTAATCGATAAATGCTCTCATAGCCTTCTCCCGAAGCACTATTCACATATTCTCAATAGATTAACGCCTATATTCCTATGAAATTAATCTATTATAATGCACTAAGATTACAATATTTAATTAAGCACGGTGATTAGGTATATTCCTATCCTAACCACAAATCCGCTCCCCTAAAGGGTTAGGATCGCGATCTCTTCAACTCTTCTCTAATCTATACACGACTTTCCCAAGCATAGCAAAGATAGTATATAGAACCTAACTGTTGGCCAGACAATTAAGCAATTACGCACAAAATTGAAGAAACAACCATATCTTGAGAGAATTATAATCAAGGTTAAGCTAGTGTCGAATAACTACATTCATGGCTAAATCACAACCCCAGAACAATGGGTGTTTAGCCACTCATGCTCAAAGATAACAAAAACCCAAAATAAATCATACTACTAACAATTAGAGATGAAAGAAGAAGAATTAAAGGTCTAATTATTGAAATCCCTTCTCCCAATGAAGTAGCCTCCTAATTGATGGTAAACATTGGTCTCCACCTCTCTTGGGCGGATTTACAAGACTTATATAGGGTTTGGGCAATAAAATCCCATGTTTTGCACTTTGATCCCTGAAGTTCCAGCGTTTAATCGCAGTCGCGGCAGGGGCGCAGCAGGGCCGCGGTCAGCTACTTTTTCTCGCTTCAATTTCTTCCACCGTGGTCACGCCATGGTCGACCGCGGCCGCGGTGGCCTTGCTTCAGTTATGTTCTCGCTTATTTTTCCAGTGCATTCCATGGGTATCTCTGTGATTGGCCTCAAACTTCCATAATTGACTCCAAATGGCTCCAAAGTTCTCTTCTGTGAAATATAACCTGCAAAGCACGAAACACACTAATCAGAGCATTTTGTTATCAATATTTACATTAAAATATCACAAAGTGTGGTTCATTAGGGGCACAATTATAGTCTAATTCACCTATTATCAGAGAGCCTCTATCGAAGCAAGTTCAGGATCGAGGAACGTGAAGGTCGAGGGATCGAGATTAGGCTAAATCGACATCACAGCAACAGACTCACGAGATATCCGCAATCGACCACCAATCTCGGTGAAGATATCGGAACCGGCAGAGTCATTAACGGTTATTGGTATCAATCATGTATTTTACTTCCAAAATTAGAGTCATACCTTATTTAGGATTCATCTATAATATAAAGAGGAACACTGTTCATTTTTAAGGCATCATTATCATCATACATGAATTATCACTTATGCTACTAAGAAATACCAACATTTTGCTCTTTTATTCGGCTTTGACTCTTTACAGCTCTTATTGTTCGTATTACTCTTGTTGTTCTCAATGTTCTTGACACTTGATCTCAAGCTTAATCCAGATCAGGGCCGATAGTTTGCAATTGCACTGGTTTGATCCATATTAACCGCTTAATTCTTTTATTAGTTTATCTATTTATCAACAGGCATTAAATCAGATCACATATCATTATAACCACATTAAAAGTTTAATTGTTACTCGTATTTTGAGGTAAACTGTTTGGCGCACACCGTGGGGCTAAGGATAATAATGATTATTCAGTGTTAATTCCGATATAACACACCATTTTATGCTTATTTCTTGTCAAGAATTTCGTTTTCAGGATAAATCATGTTATGTTTTATACGTCAATGCCACACAAGAGGGCGGTTGATTTGTATGGTGTCCAATTTTGGAGTGATGTCTTTATAGAAGAACTTGGTTCTTCTTGGTGTTCCAACTTCTACTATTTGCGGAAAAGTAATTGCAGAATTAAAGAACACAACAATTTTACGTTGAAAACACCTGGCTCAAAAGGTGAAAAAACCAAGACCTACTTCCCAGTAGGATTTTCCCAAACTCTTCACTATGAAAATGAGCCAACAGCATTTACAAAATAAACTCTTTTTTAAACCTAAGGACTAACTCTAATCCCTTTGTAGCAAACTAGCCTCTAGCTAATTGCGACAACTTCAGGTTAACTCTAACTTGAACAGTGTGTACCTATTACAATTGCTTCTAATAAAGCTGAAAGATACAATATTTAATCTCCTACTACAAACCAACTAGACTCAAAAGATAATAGATTTAACTGATTCTTCTATCTGGTTCACGTAGCTTTTGTGTCGCACAAGGAATCTGCTTGCAAAATTGCTTTGGTAATTTTGCTTTTAGTTCTTGTTTCACTTCTGCCTTTGTGCGATGTGATCTTCAGCAGGAACGCTTCAACACTTTATAGAGTCAGTCGTTGAGATATGTTGTTCAATTCTAATGCAACTTTTCCTTGGTGGAAGAGTTTGTATTTATCTCAACTTCTTCCTTTTGTTTTTGTCCTTGCTGAACTCAAACTCTAACCTCTTATCAATTTGCAACCTTTTCGCTTTTGGAGACAACCTCTAAGTTCATGGATAATTCACAATCATATTTATCTCCTGTCCATAGACGGTTCTTGTGCCAATGGGTCTGTTCGAGGATGTTTTCCCTGATGGACCTAGTTCAACTGGGTAGGCATTTGTCAATCTTCAAAACCACAAATTCCCCCTTATTGATGATGACAAACTATGTGCTTAACCCTGTACAATCTTCAAACACTTTGTATAGTTTTAAGCATTTATCATAGAGAGACCAGGTTCATTAGGTTATGAATATCACAATTCTTTGAAATTTTGAAAAGCACATATCTTCCCCCTTTTGGCATCATCGAAAAGTTGGAAAATGATAAACTTACCAGGGTTATTAACTATTACTCATGGCCATTGAGGCAACTGCAGGTGCAAAGCATGATTAATCATCGAAAGAAACCAATAAAATGTAAGCTAAGTAAGAAACTGAGACAAAGTCAATAACTAACTAAAGTAGAATTCATTGATTAGATAGAAACCAAGCACCATACACTAAAATAACTAAAACAGTCACTACCAGGAGAAAAACAAAAAAAAACAGAAACAGAACAAATCCCAAACTGGGCATTGAAGGGGTTTTTTGGTGGCATTGGACTCCTAAGGCTGGGAAGGGGCAGATGAGGTTGAGGTCGTGGCTTGAAGGAGAGAAAGCATTTGTTGAAGAACATGCTCATTCTTCTCCTTCTCTTTGGCTAATTCAACTCTGAGAGCATCCCGCGCAGCTTCAACCTTAATACGGCGAGATTTCAATCGAAGGATCTCATCATCCTTTATCTCACATTCCTGCACCAATGACCTGACCTTGCTATTTTCAGGTTGCTTCCTAGATGAACCAGGTTCATCCTCCGGAACATTAACATTGTAGTCATAGGTCAGCAGAATATTCTTCCCAAAGAAATCCTTAACAGTAGCCATCTCAGCTTTCTTCACAACAACCTCGAAATGGGCAAGCACAGCAGTCAGAATAAATCCATATGGTATGGCGTGTGCCTTGGCCCCATTCACAACTCTGTCCAAGATCTGGATGATGAAAGCTGGCCAATTTATCTACTTACACCTATACGAACATTCCATAAGCGTTAAGTCCATGTAGCTGGCAATGTGCCTACGCTCTTGTCTTGGTAGCAGGGACTTGATCACAAACTCGACGAATAACTTGTGCTAGGGATTCCTTTCACTCTTATACACTGGCCTGAGCTCAAGTTCCTCTTGATTTTCACATAAAAATATGGTAATATTCAGAGCAGAGACATCCCATCGAGACTAGGCCATCTTCGCCCTGTGTAATCATCATAGCCCTCACTAGGGATTTGCAGTATCTCTCCCAGCTCCTTCGCATCAAACATGATCTGAACCCCTTTAACTGTGGAAGTTACCCTACCATCTTTGACACTTACGTTGGCCATAAACTCCACCAACTCATTCCTTGCCAGCCTACCTTCAAGGTGAAGAACCATGTCCTTCCACCCTTGCACCTCCAGGGTATCCATCAGGAAGATCATCCCTGATTCATCATGATCTCTCACTAGTTTTCCCTTAAGAATAGTATGCTTGTCAAACATGGTGAATTTATCAGATTGCTCACCAGAAACCTCCTCCTCTCCTCCACTCCATTCCTCTTCTTCAACAATCTTGACTTTCTTGGCCTTAGACCTGGTCCGTTTTGCAGTGGTTGAGGTGTCTCTACCACAACTGGAGCAGGCTGCTCCTCATGATGGACTAGGTCCATCGTAGAATCATCAACAGTAACATCCTCAATAGGCTCTCCAACCTTTGCCTTTCCCTTGGCAGCCTTCTTCTTCATGCTCTCTCTCAAAGCCCTTTCCAACACTTCTTCTCCTTGTTGAACAACACTTCTAGTAGCACGAACCTTTGGGGCAGGAGCATCAGCAGATATTGGATATTTCCTTTTCCTTGGAGGAGCAGGGGTAGTGACCTTCTTAGACTTTGGAGTTCTTCCCTTTTTGGGATTATGGGACTCCCCCAACTACCTTATTATCTCTTCCAACGTCACCTCAATAGATGAACCAGGTTCATCCACTGACTTTTGAAGGCTCTCCAAACCTGGTGCTGCCTCCCCAAAAACTCTTCCCCCTAAATCTGTGACTCTTTCTTCATCAATCATAGGAGCGGGGCAACAAATAGCCAAAGTGGCATCGTCCTCCCCAGATCCCCTTACAGAGCTCCCTTCTCCATCTCTCTCATGATTTTTATTTTTCCCCAGTTTTCTCCGCCTATCTGGCATTTCTACATCAACAATTGACCCAACCAAAACAAACCTATTTTCAGAAGTAGCAGTTGCCGACCCAACTTCAAGATTATCTTGTTCAGTGTCATATAAACCAGGTGTTTCATCCTCATTGGCAGATTTGAAAGACTCAATGGAGGATTGAGAGTCTAAGACCTTGTCAGCTTGAAGTATCTCCTCTAAAAATCTGGCATGAGACCCAGAAGCCACTGATTTTCTGGCCAAAACATTCACTCTACGTGCCCTGGGGGCTAGAGTAGGGGTAGGGGTAGGTTTAGGAGTAGGTTCAAGAACTAGAGGGTTTTAGGGGGGTTGAAGATCTGGCTGGAGAATGTGAACTGTATACTGATGGAGAATTAGAACTAGAATCACTGTCCTCATAATCATGGGTGGAGAAAGAAGATGAAACAACTGGTTGTGAAGACATTTTTATGAAGAATTTGGAAGCGAAGAAAGTTTATCAGTTTTGGTTTGAGAGGAAAGATGAACTAGGTTCGACGGTTATGTTATGAAGAGGGGAGGTATTGATGTCCTTTCAAAGATGTGGATATTAAGTGTACAACGGGCAGAATATTTAATCAAGTGGGAGTCTAATCGATGTAGGAATGTCATTGATTAGACGGTTATAAACCCCTAAATCTAAGCGACTTAAGATACGATGGGACTCCTTGAAACTGGTTCATTTTAGGATAAGTAGTGAGAATTTGAATTGAACCAAATATAGACAGAGTCCTGCTCATGTGTGACTATAATTAATTCAAGAAGTGTATGGAGATGAGCATGTACCTTGTCAGTCAGATGAACCAACAGCGATGAACCAGGTTCACCGTCTTATAATTGTTAATATGCCTCAATTTACAAAGATAGAAAAACATCATTAGCAACCAGGGAATCATATTAATACATGTCAAGAGAGTATGGTAATAAAGTCATGTTACTGAGCAATGATTAGTCTGGTTAATTATCTATTTTAGTGTTTCTACCCAAAAAAAAATTATTTTCAATTTTTCAATTTTTTTTTTCAATTAGGTGATCTTAATCATCCCTAATTAAAGCCGGTTTCTCTCAAAATGCTCCCTACTAAGTGCTTTAGTAAATATGTCTGCAATTTGCTTGTCAGTAGCACAAAATTCAATTGAGATCATTCCTTTTTCATAGTTATCCCTTAGGAAATAGTGTCTAACATCTATGTGCTTAGTTCTTTTATGATGAACCGGGTTGTTTGTCATACTAATTGCACTAGTGTTGTCACAGAAAATAGGAATGCATCCAACCTCTATACCAAAGTCCATGAGTTGTTGCTTGATCCATAGCAACTGAGCACAGCATGAGGCTGCAGCCACATATTCAGCCTCAGCAGTAGACAAGGCTACTGAATTTTGTTTCTTGGTGGCCCAAGACACAAGGCAAGAGCCCAAAAAGTGAGCCATGCCTGAAGTACTTTTCCTGTCAACCAGGAAACCTGCATAATCTGCATCAGCATATCCTACAAGGTCAAAATTACTACCTTTAGGATACCAAAGGCATAAATCAGTAGTGCCTTTTAGATATCTCAGAATTCTCTTCACTGTAGTGAGATGGGACTCCTTTGGATTTGCCTGAAACCTAGCACATAGTCCTGCACTGAAAACAATATCAGGTCTGCTGGCAATGAGACGTAATAAAGACCCAATCATCCCTCTGTATAGCTTCTGATCAACGGATGAACCAGGTTCATCCACATCTAATTTTGTAGTTGTGGCTATGGGGGTGTCAATTTCCTTTGAGTCTTCCATTTTAAATCTTTTGAGTAATTCCTTCACATATTTTTGTTGATGGATAATTGGTCCATTTGAGTTTTGCTTGATTTGCAAGCCTAAGAAGAAGTTTAGCTCACCCATCATACTCATCTCAAATTCACTCCCCATAAGTTTAGCAAATTCCTTACTCAATTTTTTAGTGGTCGCACCAAATATGATATCATCCACATATATTTGCACAACCAGAAGATCCTTACCCTTTTCTTTTAAGAATAAGGTACCGTCTATTTTTCCTCGTTTGTATCCATGTTCTAGCAGGAATTTTGATAGTCGTTCATACCATGCTCTTGGTGCTTGTTTGAGTCCATACAAAGCCTTGTCAAGTTTGTATACATGGTCAGGTGTCTCCTTGCTTTCAAAACCTGGAGGCTGTTTGACGAATACTTCTTACTTCGGATAGCCATTGAGGAAAGCACTCTTAATATCCATCTGATGGAGAGTGAATTCCATGTGTGCAACAAATGCTATAAGAAGTATGATTGCCTCCAGTCTTGCCACGGGATCAAAGGTCTCATCATAGTCAATTCCCTCTTCTTGACTATATCCTTAGATAACCAGTCTAGCCTTATTTCTTGTAACAGTTCCATCCTCATCGAGCTTGTTCCTGAAGACCCACTTTGTGCCAATCACTGATCTGTCTAGTGGTCTGGGTACCAAGTGCCATACTTGACTTCTTTCAAATTGTTTTAGCTCTTCTTGCATGGCATTTACCTACTCAGCATCCTATAGGGCTTGACCAATGTTTTTTGGTTCAATCAAGGATAGAAAGGCATCAAACACACACAGATTTTTCAAAGAGGATCTTGTTTTGATTCCAGATGTCAAGTTTATTGTGATGTTCTAAATAGGGTGAGAACTCTGATATCTGCGTGGTTTGAGCACCAACTTTTCACTTCTAGATAGTTCCATGGTGTCTTGTTGTTGTGGAATAGGATCAGGGCCAAGGTTCACATGTTGAGTTCCCCCGGTCATGTTGCTTGGGGTAGTTGGACCTGGTCCATCACCTGTTCCATCTTCCATATTTGCTTCAATGTGTTGACTACTTCTCACCAGTCCAAGCTCCTCATCTTCTGGTTCTTGTCTATCAGAAAGAGTGTTAGTTTCATCAAAGACAACATGCACACTCTCTTCTACACATATAGTTCTTTTATTATAAACTTTATAAGCTTTTCTATGTGATGAATATCCCAAGAATACTCTCTCATCACTTCTGGGATCAAATTTACCTATGGAATCTTTGCCATTATTGTGCACAAAGTACTTGCATCCGAAAGCCCTAAGGTGGGATATGTTGACCTTTCTCCCTTTAAGTAATTCATAAGGAATTTTCTCTACCAGTGGCCTGGTCATGCATCTATTTATTATGTAGCATGAAGTGTTTATTGTTTCTGCCCATAAGTTGTTTGCTAGAAAGAAGCATGGTTCTTTCCATGTCTTCAAGAGTTCTATTCTTTCTTTCAACAACATATTTTGTTATGGGGTTCTAGGGGAAGAAAAGTTGTGATTGATACCATGTTCATCACAGAACTCAGCAAACTTTGCATTCTCAAATTCAGTACCATGATTAAATCTTATGGATGCTAGTTGATTTCCTAATTGTTTTTGAGTTTTTCTAACAAATGAAGTGAACATATCAAATGCTTCATCTTTAGATGTCAGAAATAAGGTCCAAGTGAACCTTGAGTAGTCATCAATTAGCACCATAACATATTTCTTACCACCTCTACTCATAGTTCTCATAGGACCACAAAGATCCATATGAACCAGTTCCAACGTCCTGGTGGTACTGACCATTTTCTTACTTTTGAATGAGGATCTTACCTGCTTCCCCCTTGCACATGCCTCAAAAATTTTGTCTTCCTTGAACTTAATGTTAGGAAGACCTACCACTAAGTCCTTAGAGACTAATTTGTTAAGCTGATTTAGACTCGCGTGACCAAGTCGTTTGTGCCAAAGGAGGGGATCACTGTCCAACACACTTAAGCAAGTGAGTTCATTTTCGGACAGTGTGGACAAGTCTATGACATAGATATTATTCATTCTCTTTCCCTGCAAAACAATCTTGTCAGTAAGCAAGTTAATCACAAAACATTTTGTGGAAGTGAAAGCAACCAGGTTACCTCTGTCACACAATTGTGACACACTGATTAGGCTATATTTCAAGCCATCTATCATGTACACATGTTTGATGAAACGTGTGTCATCTTACCTACCTTGTCAACCCCAAAATTTCACCTTTCTTTTCGTTTCCAAATGAGACATTTCCTCCTTTGAGGCTTTCAAGTGAAAGGAAATGTTCCTTGTTCCCTGTCATATGCTTTGAGCAGCCACTTTCCAAATACCAAATTTGGCTGCTTCTCTCACTTGAACCTACAAAAAGAAATCAGGGGTTAGTTTAAGAACCCAAACTAGTTTGGTTCCTTTTCTATGAGAGAATGGATGAATCAAGTTTTTTCTGGCCCAATTTGGTAACTAGTTTTTCTTTTTAACTAACCTCTTATTTTTTCGACTAGCCTGCTCTTTTGCAGTACACTCAATTTTGTAGTGGACAGTCTTACCATAGTGGGTGCAGATTTTATTCTCAGGGAGAATGAGATACTTGCTTTTTGGATCACACTTGGGCAATTTACTCCCAAATCCAAGCCCTCTCCAATTTCTACTATGATTCTCTTGAAGCCATGTCAAGGCATCGGAGGATTTATTCCATTTACAAGTTTGATCCAACTCATGTTTGACTTTACAAAGTGCTTCTTTAAGTGTTCTTATCTGTTCATCCTTGGCATACATCATATATTTTAGTTTTCCTATATTTTCTTCTAACATGATATGAGAATAATCAACAATCGTTTTACTGGATCCTAGCTTTAATTTTAAGTTTTCAGATTTTAGCTCTAGAATCACAGATTCAAGTGGATGAACCTGGTTCAACAAGACAATGTTTTTCTTCTCATTTCCTCCTTCTTCCTGTTCCTTCTTTCAAATCTCTCCTTTTTTCATTCCACTTCCCACTGAGGACAGTTCTTGATAAGGTGGTCAGTTTTTCCTCACTTGTAGCATCCCTCGTTGGTTGGCCTTTCTGGAGCTTTTGCTTTGTTGTAGTGTCCTCCTCTAGAGATACCCTTCTTCCTTATGAGAATGTTTCTGAATTCTTTGGTAATCATGGCCATCTCATCTTCCTCCAGATCTGCTCCCTCAGTGATTCTCAGTGCTAGACTCCTCTCCTTCTTTAGAGCATCCACTTTCATTGTCTGCCTTCTGAGTTCATAAGCTATAAGGTTTCCAATTAGCTCGTCCAATCTGAGGGTTGCCATATTTTTCGATTTCTGGATAGCAGTGATCTTACTTTCCCAAGAAATTGGCAAGACCCTTGTGAGGATCTTCTTTACCCTGTCCTCTTCAAGAATGACTCTACCAAGAGACTTAAGTTCATTTGTCATTGTGTACATCTCTTGGATTGTCTCTCCTTCTTTCATAGTGAAGTTTTCATACTAAGAGTATAGTAGAGTACCTCTTGATCTTTTCACCTGAGGGGTTCCTTCATGGGCTACTTGTAAGGTATCCCATATTTCTTTGGCAGTGGTGTAGCTTTGAATCCTACTGTACTCGTCTGGACCTAGTCCACAAACTAGCCACTTTTTGGCATTAGAATTTTTCTCCCATTTCTTTAGATCCTCAGCAGTGCAATCAGCCCTAGTTTTTGGTACATCTACACCTTCAGCAGTCTTCTTCATGGTGGCTAGAGGACCATCAGTGACTATGTCCCAGAGTTCATAGTCTTCTCCAATAAGGTGGTCCTTCATCCNCTCAAGGATAACCCGCTCTGATACCAATTTATGTTTTATACATCAATGCCACACAAGAGGGGGGGTGATTTGTGTGGTGTCAAATTTTCGAGTGCTGTCTTTATTGAAGAACCTGGTTCTTCTTGGTGTTCCAACTTCTACTGTTTGCGGAAAGGTAATTGCAGAATTAAAGAACACAACAATTTTACGTGGAAAACACCTGGCTCAAAAGGTGAAAAAACCACGACCTACTTCCCAGTAGGATTTTCCCAAACTCTTCACTATGACAATGAGCCAAACAGCATTTACAAAATAAACTCTTTTGTAAACCTAAGGACTAACTCTAATCCCTTTGTAGCAAACTAGCCTCTAGCTAATTGCGACAAATTCATGTTAACTCTAACTTGAACAGTGTGTACCTATTACAATTGCTTCTAATAAATCTGAAAGATACAATATTTAATCTCCTACTACAAACCAACTAGACTCAAAAGATAACAGATGTAACTGGTTCTTCTAGCTGGTTCACGTAGCTTTTGTGTCGCACAAGGAATTTGCTTGCAAAATTGCTTTGGTAATTTTGCTTTCAGTTCTTGTTTCACTTATGCCTTTGTGCGATGTGATCTTCAGCAGGAATGCTTCAACACTTTATAGAGTCAGTCGTTGAGATATGTTGTTCAATTCTAATGCAACTCTTCCTTGGTGGAAGAGTTTGTATTTATCTCAACTTCCTCCTTTTGTTTCTGTCCTTGCTGAACTCGAACTCTAACCTCTTATCAATTTGCAACCTTTTTACTTTAGGAGACAACCTCTTAGTTCATGGATAATTCACAATCATGTTTATCTCCTGTGCATAGACGGTTCTTGTGCCAATGGGTCTGTTCGAGTATGTTTGCCCTGATGGACCTGGTTCAACTGGGATGCATTTGTCAATCTTCAAAACCATGCAGTGACTAGGTTCAACATCATGTCAAACTTACAAAACACAACTGCTCATGGTGACAACGGCCTCAGACTCCATGGAGAGAACGCAAATATTATAGCTCCAGGAATTGAGGTGCCCCAAGCTGTCCTCCGAGGGGCGCCACCCGCAATCCGGTCGATGTTGGTTCACATATTGCTTTGTATGCTGATTTAGGCGGAGACCCTGATGGAAGCGTGCGCAGAAAGGATCGAACTGATGGTCGAGGTACTCAGGGCAGGGGAGAGAAGGTGTCAGTATCCAAGTTATATTTGAAATGCTGCAAGCCCAACAAAACGCCATTGCTCAGTTGGCAAACTGGCACATGGCACCGAATAGGGTCGAACAAGAGGCTACTCCCCTTAGTGACAATACTTCGGCAACTGACCCCGCTAAAAAGAGAATGTTCGAGGATCTTACTAAGAGAATATAATCGAGATAAAGTAAAATCAAGGCTAACGATAAGAAGGTGGAAACCTATAATTCCCAAGTCGATCAAATTCCGGGGGTACCACCGATCTTTAAAGGAATAGACTCCAAAATGTTTGTGCAAAAACTATTCCCTCCAAGTGCTTCTCCGAAGCTCATACCAAAGAAGTTCAGGATGCCCAATATACCAAATTACAACGGGACCTCGGACCCCAATGAGCATGTTACCTCTTATACGTGTGCTATCAAAGGAAATGATTTTGAAGACGATGAAATCGAGTCAGTGCTGCTAAAGAAATTCGGAGAGACCCTGTCGAAGGGAGCTATGATTTGGTATCACAACTTGCCACCGAACTCCATCGATTATGTGCCCAAAGGCACTCTCTCGTTCAACGACGAATAAGCGGAAGGCATCTCACAGCCGCACAATGACGCCTTGGTAATTTCTATTTTGCTAAATAAAATTCAAGTTAAATGTTTTCTCGTGGATCAAGGTAGCTCGACAAACATAATTACATCGAGGGTCGTAGAGCAGCTCGGCTTTTACGCCCCAAAACGAAGGGACACGACCGACGCTCAACCGGGTAGCCCCAGTCAAGCGGACCTGGATTCCTTTTTCCCTCCCACGTATTACCCCGAAATTTCCGATGTACATTATTCAATTATAATTAAGACGCATTCTTACAATCTGAAATTAAACCATGGGATTCTGTCATTACCAACATGTAATACAATACTTACAAAATATGCATAACACTCAGTTTTACTTTACGTGGTCTACAAGTCATACTGCCCAAAATACATAAGTACATGACCCACATTTCCTGTCTACGGAGCCTCTAAGAGTACGAAGGAGTTATATAATACTTGCCGATAACAAGGCTCCGGATGTACCTTACACAAATACCAAAATAAAAATCCAGAAGAAGAGGTGGCATGAACCACACTGGGCCCCGGGAGGAGAGGGGCTCACCAAAACAGCTGGTAGGACGAAGAAGAGGCACTACTGTCGGTGGGCTGGAGAACCTTCTATGGAACCACCTACAATCATCACAAGAATGTAGCGCCCCCGGCAAAAGGGACGTCAGTACATTTGAATTGTACTGGTATGTATGAACAAACTTTACTCTAAGTAAACTCAATAATGCACAGGCAAGAGACAGACAGAGAGTCACACAATCACTACACAAGACATAGGAAGATACACAAAGGAATTTCCACAAGTTTCACTTCATCACAATCACAATCACAATCACAAATCCACCCTTGTCCCTTCTCAACATTTCACCCTTATTTCTTCTGTTGCGGCGCGCAACCCGATCCCACCTGACAATCACAATAATTTGTTGTGTTACTGTTGCAGCGTGCAACCCGATCCCACCTGACTCTGTTGTGGCGCGCAACCCGATCCCACCTGACAATCACAATCACAACCTTATCACTTCTCACATATCACCTTTATCTCCCATGTTGCGGCGCGCAACCCGATCCCACCAAGCAATCACATCTCATATCAACGATGACAAATCACAGTTCAATCACAGAAAATTTCAGCAATAAGAATACAACTTCTTTACATAGCCTTTAGCATATACATTCATACTCATGGATTCATTATCCTCCTAGTACCGTTTTACATAGCATGGTAGTGTGGTGATCAACTAAAGACAGACAAGTAATACACTT
Organism: Nicotiana undulata; assembly: GCA_005239495.1. Lineage (NCBI taxonomy): Eukaryota > Viridiplantae > Streptophyta > Magnoliopsida > Solanales > Solanaceae > Nicotiana > Nicotiana undulata. The sequence continues at coordinate 31,471 of ML284121.1, forward strand.
CACGCTTCAACATAATTCGGACAACCAGTTGCACATATTCATAACAATATGTGTGTCGTATGCTCGAACACCACAAGTGATTTTACAAAGATTAAAGTTAGCCATACATACCTGGAGTCGAGTTTCCCTTTTTAATTTCTATTGCAATTCAGCGAACCGCCTAGCACCGTCAATCTAGTTCACAATGCGACATATTTACCTTAGAATTAGGAGTCTCTAATTCATTTGAGCATTTTATCAAACACTAAGTGATCCCTTAGATTGACTAAACCCTTTTTAGTGAAAGATTACTCTACTTGCTTCCCTTTACTAGGTTATGGAAGATTATTCCCATGCATGCAAGGTCCCAACTTTTCATCCTCAAGAACCAACCTATGTGTGTTTTATTCTTAGTTAAATCCCTGGAATTTAAGAAAATAGGGTGAAGGCTTACCTCTTATGATGAAGAAGATGACTATCACTCGATAAACTTCCAAGCCTGGGTAGAGATGGAGGACCAATTTGGGGAAGATGAGGACTTCTCTCTCTATAACCCACTCCCACTTCTCTCTATTTTGTTTAGAAACCAGTTAAAATTAAAGGGGACAGGGGTTAAATGAAACTAGGGTCGGGTATAAAAATTTAGAAAATTAAAAGACCGTGTCGAATATGCGGTCGGGAATGCGATCGCATTCCTCACATGCGGTCCGCATATTGGACCGCAGAATGGCCCCCAGGTGAGCCAAAATTTGAAAACATTCTGCCTATGTATGCGACCACTATGCGGTCCGCATACACGTTATGTGATCGCATTGTGCGTCGCATAACACCCCTCAGTTGGGCAGTGATATGCCCGTGTATGCGACCACTATGCGGTCCGCACACACGTTATGTGATCGCATAGTGCATCGCATAACACCCAAATTTCTGGAAAAATTAAGTTCTTTCAAATCCCGAGGTACTTTTACACAATCAAGGTCCACTTTTAAGAATTTCCACAGATATAACAACTCGGGGACTCATTCGGGCATTATTTTAAACAAGAGCTTTTACGGGCCTTTACATCGGCCTTCTAGACCAGATTGTACCTGCATCACGAGTCTCAAATGACTCAACATGGACAGTGAAACAACAAAACAAGAGATGAGTTGAGACAAAATTTCACGTCATTGGTGGCGACATGAGATACAATGCACTGCTCGGGAGGTCGTGGATCCATAACGTGAGGGCACTACCATCGACCCTTCACCAAATGATGAACTTCCCAACAGTGGATGGTGTGAAAACGGTTTATGGGGAACAACACGCTGCAAAGGAAATGTTGGAAGTCGACGAGGTGACGCTGATATTAGCACCACTGACCTCTAAAAAATGAGCATCAAAGACAAGCAAGCGGCCAAATAGAAATCACCGTCCTCAGCCTCGACCGAATCAGATAAACCGGTAATCGAAGAAGAGGAAGAGGATTTTCTCACTCCTTAAACTTTTGTCATTCTCGAAGAACCGGATGCAACCAAATCAACGGTAGAGGAGTTGAACAGGTGATACTTATCTAGTATCTACCCGAACGGGATTGACCCCTGAACTCAGGAAAAAACTCATTCAATTTCTTATTGATAACGTGGATTGCTTTGCATGGTCACATTTAGACATGACAGGAATCCCACCCGAGATAATAACTCATTGGTTGAGCCTGGATCCCAAGTTCAGACCGATAAAACAAAGAGAAGGCCTCAATTCGAGGTGAAGCACTCTTTCATAAAGGAAGAGGTAACTAAAATACTTAAAATAGTTTCCATTCGGGAAGTAAAGTATCTAGAGTGGTTAGACAAAGTAGTCGTAGTCCCCAAAAAGGGAACAAACTTAGAATGTGTGTAGATTATAAGGACTTGAATAAATCATGTCAGAAAGATTCTTTTCCTTTGCCTAACATTGATAGAATGATCGATGCCACGGCCGTCCACGAGATACTTACTTTTCTCGACGTCTATTATGGGTACAACCAAATCCAGATGGTCCCAGAAGACCAGGAAAAAACTTCTTTTATCATTAAGTATGGAACTTACTGCTATAATGTATTTCCTTTCGGGCTAAAAAATGCGGGGGATACATATCAAGGCCTAGTTAACAAGATGTTAGAAGAACAGATAGGAAAATCAATGGAATTTTACATTGACGATATGTTAGCTAAGTCCCTGCGCGCAGAGGACCATTTGACTCATTTGTAGGAGACATTCAAAATCTTGAGGAAATACAACATGAAACTTAACCCCAAAAAGTGTGCTTTCGGGGTCAGCTCGGGCAAATTCCTCGGCTTCATGGTGTCAAATCAGGGAATCGAGATCAATCTTGATAATATTAAGGCCATCGAGGACATCACCATCGTGGATAACGTAAAATCCATTCAGAGGCTAACCAGACGGATAGGTGCCCTAGGCCGGCTCATTTCGAGGTCATCAGATTGGAGCCACGTGTTATTTTCCTTACTCAAAAAGAAAAATGATTTTACATGGACCCCGGAATGTCAACAAGCATTGGAGGAATTGAAGCGATATCTATCTAGCCCACCTTTGCTCCACACCCCAAATGCAGATGAGAAGTTGTACCTATACTTGGGGATATCCGAGATAGCGGTAAGTGGTGTATTAGTTCGAGAAGAACAAGGTACGCAGTTTCTAGTTTACTACGTAAGTCGAACCTTAGGAGATGCTGAAACTAGGTCTCCACACTTTGAAAAATTGGCACTTGCATTAGAAAGCGCATCTAGAAAACTAAAGCCGTATTTTCAGTGTCATTCTATTTGTGTTATCACCACTTATCCCCTTCGAAATATATTGCACAAGCCCGAGTTATCGGGACGATTGGCCAAATAGGCCGTCAAACTTGGTGGGTACGATATCGAATATCAACCCCGAACAACCATCAAGTCACAAATATTAGCAGACTTTGTGGTAGACTTTTCGCCAACCCTCGTACCCGAAGTAAAAAGGGAACTTTTGCTAAAATCAGGTACCTCATCGAGGGTATGGACCCTCTTCATGGACGGAGCCTCAAACGTGAAAGGGTACGGGCTTGGTATTGTTTTGAAACCGCCCACGGGAAATGTTATTAGACAATAAATTAAAGTGGCCAAACTGACTAACAACAAGGCCGAGTATGAGGCTTTGATTGCAGGTCTCGAACTAGTTAAAAACTTGGGAATGGAAGTCATCGAAGCTAAATGTGAATCCCAACTGGTGGTTAACCAGGTAAACGAAACCTTCGGAGTTCAAGAGGATAGGATGCAAAGGTACTTAGACAAATTGCAGGTCACCTTACACCACTTCAAAGAATGGACCCTGCAGCATGTGCCTCGAGAACAAAATATTGAGGCCGATGCACTTGCCAACTTGGGATCGTCGGTCGACGAAGATGAAATCCGCTCGGAGGCTGTCGTCCAACTCTCGAGGTCTGTAATCGAGGAAGGGCATGCTAAAATTAAATCCACAAGCTTAACCTGGGATTGGAGAACCAAGTATATCGAATACTTAAAAAACGGGAAGCTACCATCGGATCCCAAAGAATCGAGGACCTTTCAAACTAAAGCAGTTTGGTTCACTTTAGACGAAGATGGAACGTTATACAAAAGGACGTTCAATGGTCCATTGGCAGTATGCTTGGGACCAGGAGATATTGATCGGCTCCCACCTACACCACTAGAGAGTAGCAAGGTGAGGGTTGATGCAGCTTTTACCCGAACGGATCGGGATCGAATCCACAGGGAGTTACGATTGTGGGAGTTGAGTTCCTAAGTGATCTAGTTGTGCGTTGTGCTTTTAATTGCACTTCTCATACTCTTGGTTTGATACTTGAACTACAGTTTAGACTAAGTGATATTGCTAATTAACTAACTAATGTCTTTTTGGTTGTTTTCTCAATGTATAAAGGGACTACGGCTATGACTTTCCCTTAGATGAATACTCAACGGGATCTAAAACGTAAGGCAAAGATATTATGTTGGGGATTGTGATATAGCTAATGCACGAGAGTACTCACTTTATACCTCTCGGTAGCTCGAGTGACTTTGCCCTAATTGACTCTCTCGAGACCAATTGGGTGTCAAATTTGTGCAAGCAATTTAGACTCAAGTAGGGTATTACTATCTCTAGGTTTAACCCGTTAATTGGAACTATCAATCTATTGGTTACATCCAAATTCCTTGTTGGACTAATTTTCCTAGACTCAAGTTCTCTTTCTCAAGAAGAATCCAAGTCAAATAGGCACCAATTAGTGTTTGCAACCACTAATTTAACATGGAAAACACAAATCAGTCCAAAACTCAACTTCCCATAAACATCTAAACCTTAAATCAAAAGACCCATCAAATACCCACACTAGGGTTGAGCCACAACCCTAGCAGATGTGTCTAGTTGCTCATGATAATAAAAGAAAACAAAGAAATAGATGAAGAATCACTCATAGAATTTAATTACAAACTAAAATTTAAAGATTCGATGTTAAAACACTTCTAAAATTACTCAATGTAGCGTAACAATATCGTTCACGAGCTCCCTCTTACTCTGAAGTACAAAAGCTGACCTAAAAATGGGAAAAGAAACTATTTATGCTAGGCCGAATGTTCTGGACAAAAATACCCCTGCGGGGTTACTCCGGACCGCACAAAATGGAGTGCGGCCGTGTTGAGGCTTCTAGGCTTTGAAATCTGGTTCTCTGAACTTGGCCATCGCGGTCCGCATAAAATACAGCGCGGCCGCGGTGGCTACTATTGCGGCCACACAAAGTGGAGTGCGGACCGCACTGGTCTTCAGGCCTTCAAATTCAGTTCTCTGAATCTCCTTAGTGCGGTCCACACAAAATGGCTTTGCAGGCGCACTGCTGAAGCTTCCCAGATTTTCATCTCCCTGAATCTCAGTAGAGTTGTCCGCACAAAATGGCTTTGCAGTCGCACTTCTTAAGCTTCCCAGATTTTCATCTCTCTGAATCTCAGTAGTGCGGTCCGCACAAAATGGCTTTGCGGCCGCACTACTTTAGCTTCCAAAAATTGCCTCTCTGAATCTCTTCATTGCGGACCGCACTGGTCTGTTGAATTGTGCTTGTACTTGTTCTTGGTACTTGTGCATGTTTCACTCCTTTTTGAGCTGGTTTTTACTATTTGTCACCTTTTGACCAAACCCTGCAAACAAGTGCAACATGTAAGCCTTTGGGACCATTTTGTATACAATTTATACCAAAACTAAATTAAGAAGGAGTGTAAAATGTAGTATAATCCTTAGTTATCAACTCCCCAAAACTTAAGCTTTTGCTTGTCCTCAAGCAAACAAAATAAGCCCCACTCTTAAGAATAACTCCAAGAAAATTCAGTTGTCCTAAGGTAACCTCTTGTAGCATCAATTGGGACTAACAATTGCCCTCAATTCAAATGAATCATTAACAACATTTGACCTGTTAAATATCATGGATCTAGAGTGACACAAGAGCATCAAGAGTTGACTCGACCCATCAAGGAAACTCTTCTACTACTTTGGTCATTGTGGAACCCAAACTCATACTCCTCAACTCTCCCTAAACAATCCTCACTTTTAGATTGTAGCACTCAGAACGTGGATAATGGAAATATGCTCATCTCTCTCAAGCAAAGGTCTCAAGTCCGGCTCTAAGTACCATAATCTTGCCCCTTATGTGAGTCGCCACTAATGTAAGCTTCATTCAACTCAAGATCATATAGGACTTTTGTGGAGACATAGTGAAGGCTTTTGGTTCAAGGTAGGAAATATTTGGTCTATGTGGGTTCCATCTTCCGTTAAGCACTTCATTTGTTTCACTTTTGCGCACATTCTCTTGACTTCTTGAGTCATTAAGCTCTTTCTGAGGGGTTAGAGAGACATATTGTCACTCCTTCTTGTTCATTTCAAATATTTTTATCCTTTCTAAACATTCCACACCTTTAATATCTTTTCTTTCATTGATTCCCTTTATTTCTTCTAAATTGTTCATTTTTTGACTTTTTGATTTTTTCTTTCTTTTTCATTGCCTTTCCTTTTCTTCATTTCGTACCTTCTTTTTCACTTTGTTGCATTCCTCGTCTCTCCCCCAAACGTATGATTTTGCCTTGTGCTAAGGAAAGAAAGGGTGCCAAGAGAGGGTTAGAACGGGTAAAGGTTTGTATCATGGTTTTTGAAAGAAAAAGGTCTAAGGCTCAAAAGGGTTGACTAGGGATATTGTCAATGGTAGGCTATGGAAATGTTCAAATCATTATTCAGATCAAGGAGAGACTATAATCACATCTCAAGTCAAACTACACTTAGGATTTCTCCTAGAAAAACATTCAAAGCAAGTTCTAGACTAATGGCACGGGACTTAGACTTGCGATTCAAATTCTCACCACACAAGCTATGGGATTGCTAAAGAAATAGAGTCGGGGGCCCACAATGACCTTAACTAAGATTTGAGCAACACGATGGTCCCGAAAAAACACTTGATGATTATCGGTCAACACAAGAGTCTCAAGGTCACTACTTTCACCATCCTATACACAACAATTTCTCTTTGACCATAGGCTCAAAGGCAAATGTGTTAGGGCCAAGTGAAGCTTTGCTTGAGGCACCCTTACTCACTAGCTACTATTTACACAAAAAGCAAAAAGAAAAACAGACTCAAACCCTTAAGAAGGTTGTCATGCCATCCATCATCGGGAAGAGCCACCCGGTTCACACAACTTCCACCTTTGGAAAGAACCGTGACATTAAGAAAACCAAAGGCTTATTGCACGCAGAAATGCAAAACAAGAAGCTACTAAAATAAAATAAGAATCTATGAAAGGAAAAATGCGGAAAGTAGAATGAGTATATACAAGAGGGGAATTAATCGAATATACATAAGGAAAAATGAATATATACATTACAAGGTAACTTTATATACAGACCAAATGTGCAAAAATACGGAAAGTAAGCTAGAATTGTAAAATTATGTACATACCAAAAACAAAAAGAAAGCATAATAAAAATGAAATAGTATCAAATATATACAGTCATACAAATCCAAATAGGGCTACCCTCTCAAATGAAATCTAGCATTGTCCCCAATGCTAAATAAACAAAAATAGCTCAAAAATCAAAAAGAAGAGAGTAAAGAGAAACTCCCTAATGGCCCTTTGTCTGCATAGGATCCTGAGTATGGGTCCCTGGGTCTGTAGACTGCTCGGGAACCTATGAACTGCTCCCAGCAACATGTGTCTCCTCTGGGACCTGGGACTGTGTTAGACCCTGGGGCTGCTTCTGTGCTGGCATCTAGGGCAGGGTAGAAGACTCTCCTTGTGGGTCCTCCAACTGAATGACAGCATCAACAGTGCGGGGCATCATCCGCTTCCGCTTTGGTGGCCTCTCTACCTCTAGCCCCGGCTCAGTCTGGGCTGCTGGGTCATGCAATAGCAGGTCCAGGGGCAAGTGGTCCGCCTTCATCTTATCAACGTCCTCTCTCAACTTCTTCACTGACTCCTTGGAGGCACGAGTCCTTCTCAGCTTCTTTGTCTCTTTTGTCAGATCCTTCAGTACCTTTCCATGAGTGCCAACAGCATCCAGGATCAACTTTTGGTTCTCTAGGATTTTCTTCTGGCTGTCCAAAAGCTCCTTGAGAGTTCCTCTACTGACTGTGGGACCTGTGGCAGTGGAAGTGTAGGTTGGGCTGACCGATGTTGAAAGAACAGACAGCTTAGAAGTAGCTGCTTGCATCCAGTTGTTGATACTGGCGAGGATCTGGCTCAATCGGTGAGCTGTCAGTGGGAAAGCAGCAGATGTGGGAATGGCTGGGGCTACAGAAGTGGAGGGTCCTGGAGCAATGTCTGGGGTGGCTGAGGTAGGATGAGTAGGGGCCACTGCTACCACTGGCTCTTCAGACTGGCCAGTGGAAACAGTGGGAACAGTGGATTTGTCTTTGAAGTTCTTGCTCTTGGGGTTGTCATCACCCTGTAGGCTATACCAGGAGAAAGGAGCTCTGGGCTTTAACTTCACATCAAACTTCCTACCCTCTACCCCTTGATCCTCAAAATGCATGAAATTTGGGAAGGGGTAGGATCTATCACCTTCGTTGACCACCCTGGTAATCACCCTAGACATCACATTCCCGACGTTGATCGGGAACCCTACAATTATCAAGGCCACAAGTACAGCTCGACTGAGAGGAAGGGTGTTTTAGTGAGTAGTGGGGTCTAGCCTGCTACACACAAATGTCTCCAACCCTTTTGCTTCAAAGTTCAGGATGCGCCTCAGATTTGTTACCCCTGCTTGTAACCATTCTGGAGTGGTGCACGGGATTGTCAATTGCTCTGCTAGCCATGGACGGGCATCCTCCCCCAAGTTTAAGTTTTCCAAGTACAGTGTGTCATCCTCCTCATATAAGTCAAGGTAATCATTGATAGATTTTCCATCGAACATCACGATCAGATTCCGCACCTTAGTCACTTTGGAGTCCTTTTTGACATAAGCAACATTTGTGTAGAACTCCTTGACTAGGTGCTTATTTGCCTCCACCTGACAATTGAAGTAGTCCCAGCCTTTCATATCTTTGAACTATTTTCGCACATTGGGGTTGTGGGGCAAGAGGTCCCTTGTGATAAATTTTCTCTCCGGTATCAATTTCCTCTCGGGCCGCCACTCACGGAACTTATGAAAGGCAGGTTCACTCACAAACCTATTCTCCCAAGCTTCCGATTTTCTAGTTCTCTCTAATCCCCCTACTTGGGGTTCACCCCCTTCTTCTTCTTCTTCGGAGTGCTCACCGGATAATGAAGCTGTAGGTAAGGTAGAATATTCATGGGCACTCCCCTCAGTTGAGCCCTCAAATGACTCAGAAGATCTTTGTGCTGATGCTTGTGCAGGAGGGGAGTCCGGAGGTGTATTCGTCAGTCTGAACCTCTCCGGAAAGTCAGGGACAAACTCCGGTATGGACCCTGAATCAGATGCTTCCCCGGAGGGCGCATACTCACTTCCCGACTGGGAAACAACTCTATCCAAAGCTCTGATTGTCTTTCTTGTCTCTTTGATACTTTTCCGAACTTGGGGAGTTAGTTTAATCATTCCTATTCCTCTCCCCCGGTAGGACTCTTCCTTGTCGGGTTGTTTTCTACCTCCGCCCTTTGATTGAACCATTTTCTGCAAGTAAAATTCAGTTAAGCTTGTTAGTATGAAAGCAGCACATGAATAAGTGAGGATAATGTTGCAGACAGTTTAAGGTAACACTCAGGATATGCAGACAGCGAACAACACAAAATGGTGTGCGACCGCAAAGAAGGTACCGGTGACCGAACAAAATGCACCGCGGTCCGCATTGAAGTGGGGTTCAGACTACCCACTCTCTGAAGAAGGTCATCGCGGACCACACGAAATGGTATTGCGGTCCGCACTTAATCATCGCGGACCACAAAAACCAACGCGGTCCGCACTGAGGTGGGGTTCAGACTACCCACTCTCTGAAGAAGTGTTTCGCGGACCGCACAAAATGCATTGCGCTCCGCATTAAGGCACCGCAGACCACATAAAATGCATTGAGGTCTGCGGTCCTCAATTGAAGCTATTATGAAGATTAAGCATCGCGGTCCGCACAAATTCATTGCGGATCGCACAAAGTCCCAACCTAGGGTTTCAATTTTTCGGCCTAATTTAAGTCTAATTCACATGTTATTGATACCATAGGTGTTTAATCAGTGTATTTAACTAAATTAGGCCTAATTCAAGCACTATTAAACAAAACCTACACATGATTAAGGGAATAGGGAAGAAAAGGAGAAAAAAGAGGAAGAAAAACAACTAATTAATCAAGAAAATAACAAAAATAATAAAAAAACGTTAAGGAGACAAAATTAAACTTAATAGATGTAGGATTAAGTGTAGATGAATGAGATGAATCAGTTGAAGGGAAAAGGAGTGATGAACAGTGTAATTTCTACTGTTGAGAGAGGAAAGAGCGAAAAATGTAAAATGAGGGCCTCAGGCCCTATTTATAGAAAATGGATCGGGACCCACTCCACTGCGGACCGCACAAAATATAGTGCGGCCGCAGTAGTCCACCGCGGACTGCACAAAATCGCAGTGCGGCCGTGATGGAAAACTTCAGAGAGCTTTTTAAATGTGAAATCCCTTTGTGGACCGCATTGGAATTTTTACCCCCGCACTAAGGTCGTTGTGGCCGCACAAAATTGCATTGCGGCCGCAGGGAAAACTTCATAGAGCTCATTTTTTCAACTTAGTCCTGTGCACCGCATCAAAACAACCCTACAACATCTCACAACCAATTAGTCCAAAAACAAATCCTATACTACAAAGAAAATCAAAGAAAAACAAAAGGCAAGACACATGAGTTGCCTCCCAAGAAGCGCCTAATTTAACATCATGGCACGACGCAAGTTACCCGAAATTCACTTAAGATGGAGAAGTGCCACCACGTGGCTGTCATCAATCTTGCCCAGGTAGTGCTTGACCCTGTGCCCATTAACTCTGAAAATCTCCCCACTTTTGTTCTTTAGATCAAGTGCACCAAACGGAGTCACAAACACAACTTCAAAAGGTCCACTCCATTTTGACTTAAGCTTTCCTAGACATAGACATAACCGGGAGTTGAACAAGAGAACCAGATCACCCACTTTTAACTCCTTGCCACGAGCATATTTATCATGAAGGTACTTCATTTTGTCCTTGTACAAGGACGAACTGGAGTAGGCATGGAATCTGAATTCATCAAGTTCATTAAGGTGCTCCACACGAAGATTGGCTGCCACATCCCATTCAAGATTCAGTTTCCTCAAAGCCCACATGACCTTGTGCTCTAACTCAACAGGTAGACAGAAAGCTTTTCCAAACACCAACCGGTACGGAGACATACTAATCGAGGTCTAGTAAGCAGTCCTATAAACCCATAGAGCGTTATCCAACTTCTTTGACCAATCGGTCCTATTTGCATTGACCGTCTTTGACAATATATTCTTGATTTCTCTGTTTGAGACTTCAACTTGGCCACTCTCTTGACGATGATAAGGAGTGGACACTTTGTGATTGACACCATACATTGCAAGCAAAGTGTCAAAAGCTCTATTACAAAAATGCGATCCCCCATCACTAATGCTTGCACGAGGCGTGCCAAACCTTGTAAAAATGCTCTTCTTGAGAAATGTAACAACACTCCGGGCCTCATTGTTGGGTAGAACCACGACTTCAACCCATTTAGAAAAAAGTCAACCGCCACGAGAATGTATGTGTTCCCACAAGAGGTAACAAACTGGCCCATAAAATCGATACCCCATACATAAAAAATATCCACTTCGAGAATGGTATTGAAAGGCATCTCATCTTTCTTCGAAATTCCCCCTGCTCTCTGACATTCGTCACATCTCTTGACTAAGTCACTAGAATCCTTGTGAAAAGTGGGCCAAAAGAAGCCACAACTTAAGACTTTTGAAGCGGTCCTTGCCCCACCATGATGGCCACCATAAGGGGAGGAGTGGCATAACTCAAGAATTGACCCTTGCTCTTCTTCGGGCACACATCGCCGGATGACCCCGTAATTGCATATCTTGAATAAGTACGGTTCATCCCGATAATAATCCATGTTATCCCATCTAAGCTTCTTCCTTTGGTTAGAAGAGAGCTCAAACGGGACTACACCGATGACAATGTAGTTGGTGATGTCCGCGAACCATGGCATTTCTTGCATTGACACCGAGAGAAGTTGTTCATCTGGGGAACTATCATTAATCTCAAGCCCCTCACTAGGTCTCCCTTTCTCCTCCAACCAGGACAGATGGTCAGCAACTTGGTTTTCACACCCCTTTCTATCAATGATCTCCAAATCAAACTCCTGAAGCAACAACACCCGCCGCATGAGTCTAGCCTTGGAATCCTTTTTCGTCATCAGATACCGGAGTGCCGCATGGTCGGTGTGGACTATGACCTTGGCACCCATAAGATAAGGACGGAATTTCTCCATTGCAAAGACTATAGCCAATAACTCTTTCTCGGTGACGGTGTAGTTCAATTGGGCGGAATTTATTGTCTTGCTAGTATAGTAAATGGGGTGAAAGATCTTGTTCACCCTTTGGCCCAAAACCACCCCAACTGCCACATCACTAGAATCACACATTAGCTCAAAAGGAGAGCTCCAATCTGGCACGATGATAATTGGCATGGAAGTGAGATTTCGCTTCAATAGCTCAAATGCCTTCATACAATTATCATCAAAGTGGAACTTGGCATCTTTCTCTAACAATTTGCAAAGAGGATTTACCACCTTCGAGAAGTCCTTAATGAAGCGCCGGTAGAACCCGACATGTCCAAGAAAACCCCGGACTCCTTTCACTGAGGTTGGGGAGGTTTGGAAATGACCTCTATTTTAGCTTTGTCAACTTCAATTCCATGTCTTGAGATTTTGTGGCCAAGAACTATTCCTTCTTCAACCATAAAATGGCATTTTTCCCAGTTGAGCACTAGGTTGGTTTCTTCACAACGAGCAAGGACTTTATCAAGATTTTTCAAGCATTCATCAAAGGAGTCCCCAACTACGCTGAAATCATCCATGAATACCTCTAGAAAGTCTTCAACTATGTCAGTGAAGATTTCCATCATGCACCGCTGAAATGTAGCGGGTGCATTGCACAACCCAAAAGGCATCCTGGAGAAAGCAAATGTACCATAAGGGCACGTGAAGGTTGTCTTTTCTTGGTCCTCCGGGGAAATCAATATTTGGTTATTTCCAGAATACCCGTCCAAGAAGCAATAGAAAGCCCTGTCTACAAGCCTGTCAAGCATTTGGTTCAAGAAAGGCAAGGGGAAATGATCCTTGCGAGTCACTTTGTTCAATTTGCGGTAATCCATGCATACCCGCCAACCTGTGACCGTTCTTATTGGAATAAGTTCATTTTTGTCATTTTGGACCACGGTCATACCACCCTTTTTTGGAACACATTGGACCGAAGAAGTCCAAGCACTATCCGAGATTGGGTAGACGACCCCTTCATCAAGCCACTTGATTATTTCTTTCTTCACAACTTCTTGCATTGATTAATTTAGCCTCCATTTATGTTCTACGGAAGGTTTTACTCCATCCTCGAGAATGATTTTGTGCATACAAAATACGGGGCTTATTCCCCGGATATCAGCAAGTGTCCACCCTATGGCCTTCTTCCTCCTTTGTAACACTTTGAGAGTAGAGTCTACCTGCACATTGGTTAGACAAGATGAAAGTATAACAGGTAAAGTACGGGAAGGACCAAGAAAATCATACCTGAGGTGAGGTGGAAGTGGCTTCAACTCCAAGATAGGTGGCTCTTCAATTGAAGGCTTTGTCGGAGGAGTTTTCCGATTCTCCAAGTCCAGGGATAAATTTCTAGGACCATATGAATAAGAACCCATGCCTTGTAGAGCATTAGTACTCTCGATCAATCCATCTACCACAATATCATTATGGTTCAACAAAGTCGCCTCCATGGGATCTTCAACATTTATCATTGCGCTTGTTTCATCAATATGACCTCGGTGACAAGGTCCATGAAAGAACATACTTCTGTGTTATTGGGTTGCTTCATTGACTTGCAAACGTGGAACACGACCTTTTCATTGCCCACCCGGAAGGTGAGCTCACCGGCCTTCACGTCAACTAAGGCCTTTCCCGTTACAAGGAAGGGCCTTCCCAATATGATAGGAACTTCATAATCCACCTCACAATCCAAGATAACAAAATCCGCGTGCAAACTGAATTTGTCCACCCGGACCAACACATCATCAATGATTCCTATAGGCTGCTTCATAGACCGATCCGCCATTTGGAGACGCATGGAAGTAGCCTAGGTTTACCTATCCCCAAAGTTTTGAACACCGAATATGGCATCAATTTATGCTAGCTCCGAGGTAACACAATGCCTTAGCGAAATCCGCACTCCCAATTGTACAAGGAATGGTAAATGCCCCAGGGTCTTCAAGCTTGGGTGCCATTGAGTGCACTATTGCACTCACTTGGTGAGTCATCTTTATAGTTTCGCACTCTATTGACCTTTTATTTGTGACCAAGTCCTTCATGAACTTGGCATACTCGGGCATTTTCTCCAAAGCTTCAACCAATGGAACATTAATGGAAAGACTCTTCATCATGTCGATGAATTTCTTGAATTGATTCTCTTGCTTTTGGTTTGCCAACCTTTGAGGGTATGGAGGAGGAGGCCTAGGCAATGGTGCCTTGTCTTTTGGGACCACCGGTTCAGGCATATCAATCACGTGTTCCCTAGACGGGTTCACGTCCCTTTTGAAATCCTCTCCTTGGTCATGAATATAAATTCTCACCTCACTAGTTGTTGGCTCTTCCACCATGTGCTCAACTTCAATTGGAACCTCATCATATAGCAATTAATCATCATTATCAACCACTCTCTTTTGCCTAGAAGAACTCACCTCACTGCCTCGTCCACTTTTTGTGGTCACCGCCATGGCACGACCGGTATTGTTGTTGTTCCCACCCTTGGGGTTCACCACCGTATCACTTGGTAGCGCTCCCTTTGGGCGTGTGTTCAAGGCTTGATAAATTTGCCCCATTTGCACTTCAAGGTTTCTAATGGAGGTGTTGTGGGAGGCTAATTGAGCATCGGAGTCCGCATTGCGCGCCATTATTATCTTGACCATTTGTTCAATTCTTCCCATGCCATTACTTGAGGAGCTTTGGACTTGAGATTGGTATGGTGGTGTATTACTTGGTTGTTGGTACATCGGGGGCCTTTGAAAGCCCGACCCCCGGTTACCATTACCACCCCAATTTTTGTTGTTGTTTCTCCCACTCCAATTGTTATCATTATTGCCTCCCCTTTGATGGTTGTTGTTGTTCCCCCAATTTCGTGAATTGTTGTTATTTTTCCAATTGCGTTGCCTATGATTGCTCCAAATTTGATTGTTGCTTTGATTATTCCCTTGTTCTTGATAATTATTAGCATACATGACATCCTCATCTTGATCATCATATGACTCTTCTTGACTATACCCACTTGATCCTTGGTCACCTTGAACATTGTTGTTTTGCATTGGATTTCCCCGAGGGCTTCTATTGTTCACCATAACATTCACTCCCTCCATGGCATTTACTTGCTTCGGCCTTTGTAATTGTTGAAGTTGTGCCTTGGCAAGTTGATTCATAGTGGTAGTTAGCTCGGCAATTGCTTGCCCATGTTCTTGAATTTCTTTATGAAGACCATTAACATTTGAATCACCCTGAGGCACATTTGCTCTACTTTGCCATGCTGACGAAGTGTCAGCCATTTCATCTAAGACCTCACATGCCTCATTGTATAGTAGCTTCAAGAAGTTGCCTCCAGCCAATTGATTAACCAACACTGATTGGTGGTATTTATGCCTCTGTAGAAGGTCTGTTGTATCATGGCCTCAGTCATTGCATTGTTTGGACACTCTTTTACCATGGTCCGGTAGTGCTCCCAAATCTCATGCAAAGGCTCATTTGGCTCTTGTTTGAAAGCCAATATTTCATCTCTAAGTGCTTTCATGTGACTGGGAGAGAAGAATTTTGCAATGAACTTGTCCGCTAGCTCATCCCATGTGGATATGGAGTGGTTGGGAAGTCGCTCCAACCAATCAAGTGCCTTCCCTCGAAGAGAGAAGGGAAATAACTGAAGCCTCAATGCATCTTCTGAGACATTCATCTGCTTACTTCCCCAGCATGTATCCACGAAACCCTTCAAATGCTTGTAAGCATTTTGGTGGGCGGCTCCGGTGAAATAGCCCTGCTACTCCAAGAGTGTCAGCATCACATTTCTGATTTGGAAGTTCCCTGCCCGGATCCTAGGCGGGACAATAGCACTCGCGTACCCCTTGTTTGGAAATAGCCCTGCTACTCCAAGAGTGTCAGCATCACATTATCAGATACTGACTATGTTTTGCGAGAAATCCACGAAGGGCACTTGCGGAAACCATTCTGGCGCCGAGTCACTAGTTCTAAAGGTCATCAGAGCAGGATACTATTGGGATAACATCGAAAAAGACTTTAAGGAATTCGTTCAAAGATGCGACAAATGCCAAAGGTTTGCGCCAATGATTCACCAGCCCGGTGAACAACTTTACCCGGTCATATCCCAATGGCCATTCATGAAATGGGGAATGGACATCGTTGGTCCTCTGCTATCGGCCCTAGGTAAAGCTAAGTTTATATTATATATGACTGGCTATATCTCTAAATAGGTTGAAGCACAGGCTTTTGAAAAAGTTAGAGAAATATAAGTGATCGACTTCATATGGGATCACATTGCATGTCGGTTCAGGATACCTGCGGAAATAGTGTAGGATAATGGCAAATAATTCATCGGCAGTAAAGTAACTAAATTCCTCGAAGATCACAAAATAAAGATGATACTATCGACGCAATATCACCCTAGTGGAAACGGACAGGCCGAATTAGCTAATAAAACTGTCACGCCCAAAACCTTGGGAGGCGTGGCTGGCACCCGGTGCCAATCTGGCCCGAGCGAACCACTCTGTAACTCGTTCATTCCTTTTGTAACTTTCATTAGCCAACATGGGCACAACTCGTAATGTACAATTGCAAGTGGGAAAACGTTGTATTAATGAATCATTTTTCTTAAAACATGAATGCATATGGGCCGTCAAGGCCTCTAACATACAGTACAAACTGAACCTCTGTCGACAAAGCCTCTAAGATTATTTAACATCAAATAGGACAGGGCACCGGCTTACCCATCCGTTTATAGAAAAACTCTGACACAATGACTCATACACGTGGTTGCACTCCGAATGAGGTGGAGTCTTACCGATCCTTCGCTGAATGCTAACCTCGTCTACTATGAGGGCTCGTCAAACATATATACATAATCTTTTAAAAACATCCGCCTCTGTGGCATCATCATTATCATAGAACATTCGCCTATGTGGGCATCATCATCATCATATCATACCCGGCCTCAAAGAGGACTCGGTAAACCCAACTGATCAGTGGTTGCACAGTAGGTGCCATACCTGGCCGGCTATAGCGCGACTCGGTAGAGTAAAATAAATACATATATATATAATGCATGTAGGACCCATTGGAATCATATTCTGAACCTTTTGGAGTGACGTAAGGTCGATATTCTCCGTATACGTTATTAGGACTAACTTCTCATCAAAAATCTTATAAGAATCAAGAAGTACCAACAACATTGATAACATAATACTAAGAGAAACAACCTCCACATCAATTGTTCCATAAAAAGAGAAACAATGTAAGTAATGCTAGCTTCTAAGAGTAGAGTATCTTTGGAGGCTCGTTCATTTGTATTATTTGGATCATGCCAAAAGAGAAAGAAGAGATAACCTTAACATACCTGAAAAGTCGGAACAAATACCAAAATAGTGCTAATATAGTTGTGGTCTAAATTGTTTGTCCCATGCATAACCAAAAGATAAGCTGTCAAACCTAAAATACCAACGTAGAGAAACACCCAAAATAGAAAAAGTCATGTAACATGGATATAAAATTATCATATCACATGAAGTTACACAGATCTGTACGAAACAATATTACAATCATTAGACCTGCATAATCACGCAAGAGAACTCTAACTAAATTGATTACATTTCAGTTAACCTCAAAAGTTCAAAAATAAGCCATTTAGAAAGACCAAAAACCACAAACAAAAGACTTATTCAAAGAAAAACGAATACAATAGATATAGAAAGAGTCCAAAGTTATCCTCCTAGATGCAATTAAACTATGGAACTAGACCGTAACAGAGAGCATATTCATGTTTACTCATTTTTTATTTTATTTTTTTATTTTTTATTTTTTTACAGAATCATTTCTATTCATTTATCCTAAGGTGTTTTAAGTTAAATATCGATTCATGAATCTTCATGTAAGACTAGGAAACTAAAGAGGGAGATGTGTACTTATATTATTTTATTTCACCTTATATAGAATGAGGACCATACCACTTTTAACAAACAACTAAAATAAGATTCAAAATACATCAACAGTGTAAATAATTATAGAATTAGTGTAATTTAAACGATTATAACAGTTTATTATACTATATGCTATAATGCTACCCTATAAGACTTGCGATGAAAACTTGCCTGTCTTTATAGTATATGTACATATACTAACAGTTACTTTATAAACTCAATTTATGTCAAAATATCATAACAATGTCAAATGGCATACATTCCTTGCAAACATACCATCTATAAGATTCGATAAAATTGAAAGTATACATGCTTGTCCCTACATGTATAAGGTCATAAAACATTCAAACTTCTTTCATGCATCTCGTCAAACTCGTTGTAAGCAAAATATTTAGGGAAATTCAATTTAGAAGGTGAAGATGCCAAGTCTCCACTTACCGATTTTGGTAAGCACGAAACCCAAGTCAGTCACATAAATCCGGTAATTAAGCCACCTCCCATTCTTAATTAAGAGTCATCAAAGGGTGGGTGCTTCCACGTGGGGTGGGGAGGAATTGTTAATCTTTATCTACTTATTAGGTAATTGGGTAATGTCTCGTTACCCGTTATTAATCAATTATCCGCATAATTAAGAATTACCTCAAACTATTTAAAATACTATTTATTATTAATATACTTTATACATCATACTATTAAGGTCATGTGGTACCATAAAAATAAATACATATAATATTATTTTATTAAAACATCCATGTAAAAACACATATATTTTCTCAACTTAGAATTTTCCTAATCTCATATAAAGATTAAAAAAATTCGTTCGCTTAATTCTTAAAATGGTAAAAAGATAACTTTTTTTTCTTGTGAGAAAATAATTTCTATTTTTGCAATAAAGAAAATCTCATAAACATTTTTTTTTTAAAAGTACAAACCAAGACCACCTAATACATATTGTCACGTAAGATTGGGAGCTAAAACAACTTTGCAGACCACTATACCTAGAGCTTAACTTCATTAACGATAGGCTTCTTTAGATCCTACACCAAATTTATTTTCAGAAACTTTGATAAATAAACTACTAATTTCTAAGCATAAATTTCATCTTCTTAAAATACTACAATACTACACATGATTGTTTAGAGACATATTTTTCTTAATAGGAGTTAGCTTTATAAACAGAATTGGACATTAAATTGTAAAACCAAAAAGGTAGTAAGTTAAAGCATGGAAACTAAGCATAACCAGGACATGCCACGCTGCCCCTAAATTTCTGAATTTCTCAAATGGTCTTAATCTCTTCAAACTCATATGGGCTACTACGACTTATCCTAATATTAAAGTACAGGATGTAACAAAAACTATCATCCAAATCTTAAAGAAAAGGTTAAACGAAGCCAAAGGGAAGTGGAGAGAGAAATTGTCTGAGGTCCTATGGGCATATCGGACTAGGGGTGGGCATTGTTTGGGCAAACCCAAAATCCGAACTTTTTGAGTTGTTGGTTTAGATTTTTGGATTATGGATTGGTGTTCGCATTTTATTTTAAATAATGTTGGATTTTAGATTTTGGATTTGGGACTTCGAAATTTTGGATATCCGAAAATCTGAAATTTTTGTACCTTATATTTAGCCTGACCAGTTAGACATTAGCCCATCACGGCATTATCCATATACATACCTAATACAAATAAGTCTAAATCTACAATAATATGATGCCCATTAAACATGAACTCGTATATTCAATACAAATTACTAAGTCCAATATAGAACTCTCTACTAAATCAAATATAATATAGGGTTTTCGTTTCTCTCACGTCTCACCCTCACAGCCACACCATAGTGCGTTTGTAAACACTGAAGATTCAAGGTCGAAGTTAACTAAAAATTAATTTTTGAGGTTACCTTTTTCAGTTAATCTTTTAATTTCTAATAGTATAAGTTAAATCCGTGTGATCTATTGCATATTCAAAAACCTTTTTCTTGAAAAGACATTATATAGAATCGAGAAGATAGCAAAAACTAAAGCATCTTTTGATTACCATCTTTCTACTTCATTTAAATAATTATTATTATTATTATTATGTCAGGTGTTTTCTATAAGCTCAACTTTTAGGCTTACAGTCATAACCAAAAATTCGAAAAATCCAATATGATTATTCCGAAATCGAACATAAATAATCTGATCCAATCCGAATTTATTTGGATTGGATTTAGATTGTAGTTTCTTCAATCCAAAAACCAAAAATCCAAATCGCAATTTCATATTCAATCCGAACTGCCCGAACGCCACCCCTATATCGGACAACAACGAAGTTCAGTACCAGAGCAACCCTGTTCTCTTTAATATATGGCTCCGAAGCCTTAATACATGTCGAAGTCGGGGAGCCGAGTGCCGGGTTACCACATGCAATGGAAGAATCAAACCACGAAGCGATGAATACCAGCCTCGAATTTGTTAGATGAAGGACGAGAAGCGACACTCATTCAAATGGCCGCACAAAAGCAACAAATCGAGAGGTATTACAATAGAAGAACCAATATTCGGCACTTCAAAGTCGGGGACTTGGTCTTAAGGAAATCACCATCAATACTCGAGACCCCAATGAAGGAAAACTCGGTCCTAACTTGGAAGGACCCTATCAAATCCTCGACATAGTCGGGAAAGGATCTTACAAGCCTGAAACAATGTACGGCGAGCCATTGTCAAATGATGGGAACATATCACTCCTCAAGAGATACTATTGCTAAGGTATGGTTTTCTCCTTTTTTATTTACTTGAATATTTGAAACTAACTTATTGCAGGTATCCAAGAAATCGAGACCTCAGGTTTTAAAGTACGCGTTGCACACTTTTTCCCTTGGACTGGTTTTTATCCCAAATGGGTTTTTCCACCAAGGTTTTTAACGAGGATACAACTATGTGCTACCTGGGAATAATTCAATAATATCCAAGGTTTCTTTGCAATCAACCTCGAATACTAGGGGGCATCACCCTTGGATGTTATGTAAATGGGTCTCGATAGGAAGAATTTTTTAATGGGCCAAACGGTCGAATGAACTGTGCCCATATAGATTAGACGAGTCTTGACAACAAAACATGTACGCATGTATGAATAATACAAAGAAGCACCCTCTTTTCTCAAACATCTCGTGTTTGAAGTAGAATTTCTATAATACGAATATGTACATACGATTCTAATCTATTTTGCAAAACTAACACTTGTGAAAAATGGCTCAAGGGCCAAATACAATCATACCTCGAACACTCCGGGACTGCCTACTCGAGTTATCTAAGTTTGAAATCATAAGACCTCAAAAGGGGCGCCCCTCGATATATAGGCCAAAGCCATCATACTCGAGGACTAACATTTCGAACAAGATTGAAATGTTATCGGCAAACAAGTCCAAGAGACATACCCGAAGGCTACGGCCATATTAAAGATTAGGGTAATATAAAAAGGCTACTGCCAAAATTATGCTACTCGGAGACGTCCAACTTCCACAATAAACTAAATGCCTTCAAATACTTTTAAAACCCGGTTAAATAAGGCTACCCTCGGCAAAGCAAACAAAAAAGGGATTCGATAAAATCATCCCTCAAATAATTTAAAGGCTTCGATAGTATCAGCCTTCAAAAAAGCCTCAAGAGATATTAAATTATCTTGACACGAGCGAGTTACGAAAAAACTGGGTTCTGATCGTTGAACCCTCAAAAAACCCAACGGGTACAAAATACACATGCTAATGCATAAAGAAATTTTCACTAAGTCTTTTAGCCGAAAAGGGGAAAGATTATAGCCGTTTTTAGAAGCCGAATTGGCCCAACTTACAGAGCCTAAGGGTCGATCTGATAAACCAAAAAGGCAGATTTTTCGACCTCCCATGGCCACGCCGGCCGGCGGCCAACCACCCCCTATGGTTGGGAATCCCCCCACCCCCCAAAATAACCCAACCCTCCACGACTTCTAATAACACCCCACAAGCACTGGATTTTGCCAAACATTTTACTCAATGCACGCTGAACAGTGCCATGCACGAGGAGGTTTCTTCAGTTGATCCAATCCCAATGCGCAAGCCTACGCTACTGAATGGAGATCATGTTGTCCAGTTTACAGAAGCAGAAGTGGAAAGAATGGATGTGATCGAGGGTCTACAGTTTTCCATTGTTGGTAAACTCTCGTATGGTAGCCCAGAACTGCAGTAGCTACGTAAATACATCCTAATCCAATGTGGGATCAAAGGTGAGTGCACCATTGGTTTCTTAAGGGAGAGGCATGTGCTAATACGTATGATATTATATCAAGACTGCATTAATTTTACTTCTAAGGCTGCTCATTACATTAAAGACAACGAAGGCTACGAATACCAGCTTAGGCCATTGATCTATGATCCAAAGTTTAGGGCAGGTGAGGAGACCCCCAAGGAAATGGCTTGGATCTCCTTTCCAGGTCTATTGCCAACCTTTTATGTGAAAGAATGCTTGTTTTCACTTGCCGCAGCTGTTGTCAAGCTACTGCACCTTGACAGGCTACAATAAACAAAACTAGGCGTAGTTATGCAAGGGTAAAAGTCCTTGTGGATTTATTGGCTGACCTACCTAACAAAGTTAGAATGGATATACTCAATGAAGCTAATGGGAAATTTAGGACTGAATGGGTAAGGATTCATTATGATATGCTTCCAAAATATTGCAAGCACTGCAAACTTCAAGGCCATGATCAGTTGGATTGCTGGAGGCTACATCCTGAATTATAGGTACAAAGGGAGACCCCTAATCAAGCAGAAGGATCAGGGAAATAACAACACTCAGCCTCTAATGATCTTATCTAGTGGAAAGGTGGTAGGTAATGTGTCTACTACAACAAAATAACAGTGGAAGGAAGTGAGGGACAATAGAGTAAGGAATGTTAATCAAGATGCAAACCAAAGCAATAAAGGAAAGGAGATTGTCCCAGTTCAGAAGAATGGAAATCAAGCAAAAGGGGGCAACAATGCTGCTACAGATCAGAGAACTACAGAACAAACAGTTGTAGGAAAGGAATTGGTTCCACTTAATGATGGAGCAAACAACCAGGTGCAGGTTAACAACAAATTTGCAGTCTTGGAGGTAGTTGACGAGGATGAGGAACCTAATAACCAGTTGGCACTGATAGCTTCTCAGACAAGTCCTAATAGCCAAAAGTGACAAAACAGAAACAACATAAGGATGCTTCCAAGTCAGGAAAATTGAACCCCACATCCCCAGCTTTTAATCCTAACCCCTCAGGGATTGGTTCTACTAATGGTATAGAAAATGTTACTCCAATGAGTAAGGACAAGAAGGCTGCAAAAATAAGGAAGTCCACAGCTCATTGGGTAGAAAGAACCTTCAATGCTAACACTCAAGCTAAGACAGTTGGTGTAGGGGTTAACACCCCTTGTCAAGACATTCCATCACAGGACACTATGATTGGAAAACAACTGGACAATACCCCTGCAGATCAAACAGAAGGTGTTAATTTTCCCACAGTAAAAGAAAGCGTTCAGTGGAGTGGTGGTAGATTATGGTTGCACCAAAGAGAATATGACTCAGATGAAGAAGAAGTACAAGAAGGAACTCCAATTGAGGAAGAACCAAAAGTGGAGGATAAAGAAGATGAGGAGCAAAGTGTAAATGGAGAAGAAATTATTAATGTCAATAAAATGATGAAGGCATTACAACAGGAGATGATATGAAACAGGACAAAGACAAACAGTTATCTATAACAAATGGTGAAAGAATTCCAGATAGAAGAGGTGCAGACACAGTTGATCCTGGTGGAACAGAAGTAGAGGATCCCCAAAATATAAGCAATGATCCACAGGAATTGAAATCCAAAGCAAAGGAAAAACAATCCACTACAAAAGTTAATGCAGCAAAGGCTACTGTTCCATTGGAACCTGGGAAATTGAAAATCTTGAAGAAAGGTGAAGATCATTCCATTATTCCAAAGTTTCAGAAATAATCAAATGTGGTCTCAACAGGAATACAAGATGAAAAGAATGGAAGTGAAGAAGAGGATAGAGCAGGAAAGGACATGGACCATGAATCAACTATTCAGAATTTCATGAATGCTGCAAAACAAGGAGATCTTTCACCTAGGCACATAGAGAAGGCAAAATCAGCAGCAAAATGGAGAAAGAAGCAACAAAAATACATAGTAGCATCCCCACTTACAGGGGTCCAAACAAGGAGGACACTATCAAAATCCGGTAATCATTGATGGATGCACTCATCTGGAACATCAGGTCAGTTAACACACAATAAGCCTTTGAAAGGCTAACCAAAATGCACAGACAGAAGCACTATGAATTCATTGGCTACCTAAGCAGCAAACAAAGACGTTAGAGAGGTACAAGAGCAAAATTGGATTTGCACAGGAAATTTCAAATGTTTCTAACAAAATCTGGGCCTTCATTGATGATGTGTATGAAGTAACTGTCATGTATAACATGGTGCAGCAACTAACTCTTAGACTATTTCACACTGAATCTCATGTGGAACTAGTACTAACATTGGTGTATGCAAAATGTGATGCTATTGAAAGGATTGAACTGTGGGATTCACTTTATGCTATGGCAAGAGACATGGAAGTACCAAGGCTTGTAGGGGGTGATTTCAATGTAATATGGGATGAATAGGAGAAATTTGGGTAACTACCTGTGTCACTGAATGAAATTGATGACTTCAGACACTGCATAAACACTTGCAATTTGACTGATCTTGGATTTAAAGGCAGCATTTTTACATGGTGGAATGGCCGGGCAGAGGATGACTGTATGTTCAAAAGGCTAGACAGATGTTTGGCCAATGAGGAATTTCAGCACACTTTCCCAGGAATTGAGGTTCAGCACCATCCAAAGATTGGGTCAGATCACAGTCCAATGCAGCTTAAATGTGACATAGAGACCCCACCAATAAAGAAGCCTTTCAGATTTTGAATTTTTAGGTGGAGCATGAATCATTAAAAGAAGTGGTAATGGAAAACCGGAAGGTGGACTTCCATGCTAATCCTTATACCACTTTCAACCACAAGCTTAAGAAGGTGAATAAGGCTCTTTCATAATGGAGCAAAGCAAATTTTGGGGATATATTTCAGAAGATAGCTAGCATGGAGGAAGTTGTTTTAGTTCATGAGGTTGAGTTTGAATCCAATCCTACAAAGATGAACAGGGAGAGGTTGCAAAGAGTACAAGCAGAGTTGATCAAGGTGTTAGCACTGGAGGAGAAATATTGGCAACAGAAGGCAGGGCTGACTTGGTTCAAGGAGGGTGACAGAAATACTAAATTTTTTCATATTCAAGTTAAAGGAAGAAGGAAGAGGTTACAACTTAATAGAATACAAAATAGTCAAGGAATGTGGATTGAAGAGGATGAGGAAATTGCAGCTGAGGCCATCAGATTCTTTGAGGAACAGTTTACTGAAACAGCTAACCCCTCATCCTTTGATATTATAGACCATGTTCCTAATCTGATTCACATGGAGCAGAGTTTAGAGATAACAAAGCAACCAACCAAGGAGGAGGTGAAGCTGGCTGTATTTGGCCTCAATAGTGACAGTGCTGGAGGACCAGATGGAATGACAGGGAAATATTTTCAGTCCAGCTGGGATATTGTTGGTGATGACATGTTTGATATGGTGCGTGCATTCTTTAATGTTCATGATTTTCCCAAGAGCATTACACACACTAATTTAGTACTGCTACCATCATCACTTTGGATTAGGCTAGTTTTTATTGTATGTCATTTTCCTTTTAGTATTCGAAAAGCAATGTGTAATATTAAGTTTGAGTATACTCTACTCAAATTTAAATAATAGGGTAGAAGTAGCTTACAGTTTCTACAGTCCTACTTGGTGTAGGACAACACTTTATTTTGTTTTCTATGATTTTATATAAATAAAAACTAGCCCTAGGCTCTGCCTAGCGGATTGCTTAAAAAAAACTAAAAGCCGATATAATTAGAGTTCGAGACCTAGCTCTCACTCGATTCGAACACCAGGGTTAGGTTATTACAAACTTAAACAAATGATTATCTAAAACTCGAAGACACACATACAAAGTGTAGCGGTGAGCTCGAAAACATACTAATCATTCATAAAAATCTAAGTGTCTACCCTATCCTATAAAACTCAAGATTCATTCGGGCTTGGTTATTAAAATAAATCGTCGGTCAGTTCGATCGATCCATCCCCGAGACAAGTTCTCGAACTAGGGGACTTGCCTTCATAGCTTAGGGACTTGCCCTTGTAAAAACGAAGATCCTAAGGGTTGATTTCGATCATCAAGTTGACATGAAGCAATGAAAATCTTTCAGCATAAGAAAATAAACATACAAAGACGCAAAAGGAAAAATTGTGAAGGCATCAAAGGAAAATTTTCCATTATACCAAAAGAGTATATACAAAGGGTCAATCAGAGCCTTACAAAAGAAAAAAGAAAAAGAAGTTACAATCCAATCGGGGCTAGCCCCCTCGAGACCGACTCACTCCCGAGCGACTTTTCTGGGGGAGAATTCTTCAGAGGCCTCGTCCCCCTCACCCTCGGATTCGCTAACAAAGCCTTCATCTTCAGAGAGCAAGGCTACGGCCTCATCCTCCAAAGCTTTTGCCTTCTCGATATCAGCAGAGAGGTCGAAGCCATGCTCGTGCACCTCTTCGAAAGCCTCTCTCCGAGATTGATGCCTAGAATCAGTGAGACCATATGATAATCTAATATCAGTGGAAGTAGACATCTCATGTGCCCGAAGATCGGCGGCTTCAGCATTGGCTCGATAAGAGGTCACAAGCACCTCCAATTCAGCTTTAGCTTTAGCAAGCACGGCTTCCACCTCCTCGGTCCTACGATATCAAGCTATACTTTCCCCCTTTGCACTCTGGAGCTGGCAGTCAGCTGAAGATAGCTTAGCTCAAAGTGCATCCTTCTCCAAGGCAAGACGTTCTATGTGTTGTTTCCATCCTAGAAATTCAGCCTCCATCATCTTGGCCTCTTCTCGAAGTTGCAGCACCAGTTCGCCCTTCTGCTGAAATTGCGAAGCCAAAGGGTTCATCACCAAATTTGAAGTAATATTTTACAAATTTTCAAGAAATTACATTACCTTCTCAATGAGCTCGGTATGGTCTTGACGACCTCTCATAAGTTAAGCTCAGATGGTTGCAATCTCCTCCTCCTTTCGAACATAAAAGTGTTTCAGGTCATCCCTCTCATTTACGAGCTTTTTGAGCTCGGCTTCACATCGGGCAAGCTCCGCCCTATATCTAAAATATGCCTATATATGAAGCACAAAAGCATGCATACGAAGAAAGGAGTTAGTCTTGAAAAGATACGAACTAGATGTGACCATAAGTGAAAAGGAAAAATACTTTCTCGTTTCAATAGACACTGAGCTTCTTTGAAAACAAACAACGCGCCAGGCTCAGAATCGTCCTTGACCCCATCAAAGAACTCTTGAAATATGTTTCTCCCTTCATGGGCACTCTCCTCTCTTTTAAGGGCCTCGAAGTCAGACCCTTCGGGAACATCCGCCAATCTTTCGGCGCAGCAAGAAGCGCCCTTACCGCTTGATGTCTCAGGGACCCCGCTCGGATCTCCCTCCGATATCCCCCTAGTTTGAGATCGAGCCTGCTCGTCCACCGCTGGCTCGGCAACCTCGAAAGCTACAGTGCTCCCCCCTAAGGAACTATCAAAATGCAGTCATCATCACCTTGTGTTGCCGCGTCATCCTCCCGAAGTCTTTGATCCACATTGGCAGGCAAAGCGGCAGGGCCAACCCTCGATTTTTGGGCCTTGCTCTTCTTGGGCTTCGGGGTACCAAGGGAAGAAACCCTTCGCCCCTTCTTCTCTTTGGGTGGCTGTGTAACCCCCTCTTAACTAGACGGGGATGGCCTCATGACTACATTCTCTCCGAGGCTTACACGAAAACATTAAGTAAAAAACTGGTATTCTTACATAAAGACGTCGGCATATGGATGGAGGAACTCCCCATGGTTCTTAGCTTCCCATCGACCCTTGGCTAAATCTCGCCAGCGGTGCTCGGAGTATGAAGAGGTGGAGACTAGTTGGCGAACCCAACCTTCGAGATCTGGGATAGCACCAGGGAACCAAGAAAAGCTGCACCACAAAATGGAACTTAGATCGGGGAGAAAAATCAATAAAACGAGAAATCAAAATGCCACAATGAGAATCAGACTTACGTTTCATATTCCATTCCTCCAGGAATGGCATCTTGATTCGAATGAACTGGCCCATCGAGCCCCGATTTTTGTCTCCATCTGTGCCCGAGAAAAATGTTATCGTAGCCTGGAGCTGGAGCTTTATCAAACCACCTCGGTTGATCCGAGGGCTGTACAGGCTAAATAGATGGTCGAGGGTGAAAGAAATCCCCTCAACTTAGCTTGAAAAGAATCTGATTAGGTTAAACATGCGGCAAAACGAAGGGTGGACTTGCCTCAGGGTCACTCGATATTGGAAGCAAAAGTCGAGTATGACCGGGTCCGTGGTCCCCAATGTGAAAGGGTAAGTGTAAACACTTAGAAACATTTTCACGTAAATGGTGATATCCTCCTCGGGCGAAAGAATCACCACCTTTTTATTACAGTTGTAGTCCTTTTTCACTTGCTCGAGATCATCTTTACATATCGATAAAATAAAATGGGGCACGGGCTCACACGACCGGGAACTGAAGTGGGCATGTCCGCCTTGAACTCAGAAGTCAGTTCACACGGCCCAAGAACACACTCCTCAACGCGCGGCTACAAAGGCGTCTTGTCGTCGGCCGGCTTCGAAGAGGAGGCTCTTTCCTTTTGCGGCACTACTTTAGAGGTCTTAGCCATGGATATAAGTGAGAAAATCAGAAAATAGAAGTAAGATTGGCGAAGATATGAAGAAGGCAAGAAAGGTTTGAAGGTTGAGAGATTTAATCAAAGCAAAGGTGGAGTTTAAAGCAAAGTTAAGTTTGAAACCAACTGTAGAGGTGGTATTTATAGATTTCAGATGATGGTTCGATATCACTAGTGGCCGACCAGCGACTGACATGCATTCATGGTTCTTGGGAACCGAACCAATGAGACGTTACTATCACATCCATCTCTTACGTCACAAAGACGACGCATGATCAAGGTATTGAGAAATCGAGGATTTAATTGTTTCTTATCATTTCATTCTAAGAAACGCGGGGACTATCTGTATATGGTAAAAATCAAGGATACCCGATTCCACAAGCATGAGGGTATGTCTCGAGAGCAAGCCTGTATCAAAGCAATTTCAGGCTCGAGGAACGTGAAGACGAATAGATCGAGATCAGGCTAAATCGACATCGCAGCAACAGACTCACGAGATATCCACAATCGACCACCAATCTCAACGAAGATCTCGTAACCGGAAAAGTCATTAACGGTTATTGGTATCAATCATGTATTTTACTTCCAAAATTAGAGTCATACCTTATTTTGGATTCCTAAACTATATAAAGAGGAGTCATGTTCATTTGTAAGGCATCATTATCATCATACATGACTTATCACTTATGCTACTAAGAAATACCAACATTCTACTCTTTTATTCGCCTTTGACTCTTTACAGCTCTTATTATTTGTATTACTTCTGTTGTTCTCACTGTTCTTGACACTTGATCTCAAGCTTAATCCATATCGGGGTCGATAGTTTGAAATTGCACTGGTTTGATTCATATTAACCGCTTAATTCTATTATTTATTTAGCTATTTATCAACTGGCATTGAATTAGATCACGTATCCTTATAATCACATTACAAGTTTAATTGTTACTCTTATTTCGAAGTAAACAAATTGTTTGTTGATTACCAAATATTAATGTAGGTACTGCTGCCAATAATTAAGATTAGTCATATGCTTTAATAAAACCTAACAGTCGTGTGATTAAGAGAAACAACCAATCATGGTTCTTATATTAAGGAACATTGTGCTGATATAGCGTATACGGGTAAAACAAGGGCTAATGAGCACCCCGATTTCCCAAGGGGTAAACGAAGCAAGGACATAACTACATGAAATCGAAATCGAAGCTAGGAACCTCTCGTGCTAAGGCACGAACAAAGCGCTTACCACCGAAGCCATCGAGACCACACCCCATGGATCCAGTTCGAGCTCCAAGACCTCGGAAAAGCATTACCAACAGTTTCACACGTGACACGACTAACGATGGTCCATGATATCCGCGCCCAGCTGGATATTACGATGCAGATATCGGCATGTATTGGCAGCAAATCAGTGATTAACGAGAAAGAAGATTTTTACCTTTCTTAAAATTGTACTAGGGATGAAACTCTCCTACTATATAAAGGAGATGGTTTTTATACTATAAGACAGTGTAACACGCATATCAAGGAAATATAAACTTGTTTTCTCTGCTTCTAAGTTATTAAAAAGTTCTTATTTTTGCTCATAGTTCTTCATAAGTATTTGGTTTCGAATCGAGGGCAGACCAATCACTAAGCTCGTATCTGAGCTCGGGCCTAACATCACAACTGGTTTTGTTTTTTGTTCTATATATAGTTCGCTTATATAACGTTATTGATCACTTGTATTGAATTAATTCACATATCCTTAAAATCGCATAGGAATTCAATTGTTATCCATTTTCGAGGAGAAATAGTTTGGTGCCCACCATGGGGCTAAGGATAATAGTGGTGGTTTGATACAAATTTTCATAACACGCCTTATTTTACGCTTGTTCTTTAAGATTTTAATTTCAAGTCAGCTTGAAAAATGTCAAACTCTCAGTTTGCTCACTTAAACGTTAATGCTGAGTCTAGTCATCATGGCGAAAATAACAATATGGTACCTAGCAATGAGGTGCCCCTTGTTGATCCTAACGGAGTCCCAGTTGCAGACTCATACGATATCAATTCAAATGTGGCCATCAATGCCAACCTGCCTACCGGCCCTAAGTAGCTTTTGTGGCAGGGGGGGTGACCAACGGCTCGAGGGGTGCTCGAAGGCGAAGGCGATGGGGTCAATCTACGGTTGATCTTTGAAATGTTACAGGCGCAATAAGAGGCGATGCCGCAACTGCAAAATCAAAGTTTCGCCCCCGATAGAGTTGAACCCGAACCATCCCAGGAAAGCACCTAAATAAATGAGCAGGTCACAAAACGACTGGGTGAAACTAAGACCGATGTAAGCTCTGAAGTAATGAA
This sequence comes from Nicotiana undulata, assembly GCA_005239495.1. Lineage (NCBI taxonomy): Eukaryota > Viridiplantae > Streptophyta > Magnoliopsida > Solanales > Solanaceae > Nicotiana > Nicotiana undulata. The sequence continues at coordinate 62,574 of ML284121.1, forward strand.
AATGCTCAAGGCATTAACCAAACGGATAGAATTAGGTGAAAAGATAATTGAAGCGAATGACAAGAAAGTAGAGACGTACAAGTCCCACTTCGATCAAATCCCAGGAGCGCCTCCGATATTGAAAGTCCTGGACTCCAAGAAATTTGTCCAAAACACTTTTCCTCCGAGTGCGGCATCAAAGCCAATCACAAAGAAGTTTCCTATGCATGAGATTCCACAATATAACGGAACCATGGATTCAAATGAGCACGTGACCTCCTATATGTGTGCCATCAAGGGGAACGACTTAGAAAATGACGAAATCGAGTCGGTTTTGCTGAAGAAGATCGAAGAAACTCTGTCAAAAGGAGCAATGATATGGTATCACAACTTACCCTCGAATTCTATTGATCCGTTTGTTATGCTTGCAGATGCTTTTGTGAAAGCACATGATGGGGCCATCAAGTTCGAGACTAGAAAATCGGATCTTTTCAAGGTAAAGCAAACAGACAATGAAATGCTCAGGGAGTTCGTATCAAGGTTTCAAATGGAACGGATAGACTTGCCTCCGGCTGCGGATGATTCGGCCATTTAAGTGTTCACTCAAGAATTAACCCTCGAAGCTCCTTGGCTTCACAGTAGTTAAAACAAAATTTGGTAAAATACCCGACGGTAACTTGGGCCGACATCCACAACAGGTTCCAGTCAAAAATCAGAGTCGATGATGATCAGCTCGGGGCCCTTAGTAGGTGTGTTTATCCCATCAGAACCAATGATCGGTTTAGGAAAGTCATCGATCATGAGCCAAGACCTAGCAGAGCTTGGTACCAACCGTATAATGGAGATTGAAGGGGTAACGAATCTGGGCGTCACCCCACGAGGAACGAGAAGAGTAAAAATCGAGGCAACGGTAGCTAGGGACTGATGAGAAAACATGGTTTCGATAAACCACGTGGGGCGAGTGAGGCACAAAGGTTAACGGAATATAACTTATTATCGATGCTTCCAGCATCGTATCTTCCATTGTGCACATCAAGGATGCCAAGTGGCCTCGACCATTGTAGTCCAACCCTACCTAATGAGACCCTAACTTAATGTGTAAGTATCATGGTGATATTTTACACTTCAATACCACACAAGAGGGGGGTGATTTGTGTGGTGTCTAATTTTTCGAGTGCTGTCTTAGTAGAAGAACCCGGTTCTTCTTGGTGTTCCAACCTCTACTGTTGCGGAATAATAAATGCAGAAAGTAAAAACATAGAGATTTTTACGTGGAAAACACCTGGCTCAAAAGGTGAAAAAAACCACGACCTACGCCTTAGTAGGATTCTCACAAACTCTTCATTACAACTCTGAGCCAAACAGCATTTACAAATAAACTCTTTTGTAAATCTAGGACTAACTCTAATCCCTTTGTAGCAACCTAGCCTCAAGCTAATTGCGACAAGCTTCAAGTTAACTCTAACTTGAACAGTGTGTACCTATTACAATTGCTTCTAAGAAAGCTGAAAAGATACAATCTTAAATCACCCACTACAACCAACTAGACTCAATAAACAAACAGATGATATTGGTTCTTCTAATTGGTCTGTAGCCTTTGTGTCGCACAAGGATTCTTCTTGCAAAATATCTCTGGGAATTTTGCTTTCAATTCTTGTTCTACTTCTGCCTTTGTGCGATCATGCTTCAGTAGGAATACTTCAACATTATATAGCGCCAGAAGTTGAGATGTTCTTGATTAATTCTGATGCAACTCTTCCTTGGTGGAAGAGTTTGTATTTGACTCAACTTCCTTCCTTTTGTTACTATCCTTGCTGAATTCGAACTCTAACCTCTTATCAATTTTCAACCTTTTCACTTTAGGAGACAACCTCTTAGTTCCCAGATAATTCACATAACATGTTATATCCTACGCATGGACTCTTCGCGTGCCAATGAGTCTGTTTCGCTATGATAGCCTGATGGACCTGGTTCAACTTGGTAGACATTTGTCAATCTTCAAAACCATGCAGTGTCTTGGGTCAACACATGGCACTCATGGCTACAAGACCGAGGATTGTCGACAATTAAGAGAAGAAGTGGCCCGATTATTCACTAACAGGCATCTCCAGGAATTTTTAAGCGATCGAGCCAATACTCACTCCAGGAACAGGGACTCCAACAAATAGACCGAACAAGAAGAACTCAACACAACATCAACATGATCATTGGAGGAGTCGACGTCCCCTAGAGACCGGTGATAAAGCACACTAAATTTTCCATCACAAGGGAAAAACGAACCTGAGATTATATCCCGGAGGGAACCATTTCATTCAACGATGAGGACGCCGAAGGCATCGTACAACCGCATAATGATGTGCTGGTAATATCTGTACATATAAATAAATCTCTAGTTAAGCATGTGTTGATTGGTCCAGGTAATTAGATCAAGGGTCGTGGAGCGGTTGGGGTTGCAAGACCAAATAGTACCTGCATTTTGAGTGTTCAACGGATTTAACATGGCATGCGAAACCACTAAAGAGGAGATAATCCTTCCGGTGAACACCGGAGGGACCATCCAGGAAATAATTTTCTATGTTATTGAGGGGGATATGAGATATAATGCCCTATTCGCAAGACCATGGGTTCAAAACATGAGGGCGGTATCTTCGACCTTGCACCAAGCATTGAAGTTCCCTACACTGGGAGGGCTTAAGACAGTGTACGGGGAGTAGTTGGCTGCAAAAGAGATGTTCGCAGTCGATGAAGTATTCCCAGTACCCACCGTCTTGACACTAAAAAACATGGAGACGACCAGAAAGGCTGAAGCTAAATAGAAATCATCGATTCTAGTACCAGTCGGATCGGAGGGACGAGGATTCGATGAGGAAGATAATTATGAAATTCTGAGATCATTCATAGCACCTGATGATACCGACTCCACCAAATCGACGATCAAAGAGCTGGAGCAATTTATATTAACCGAAAACCTACCGCGTCGAACGGTATACCTAGGCACGGGGTTAACCCTCGAGCTCAGGAAGAAAACTCATTAGTTTCCTTAAAACTAACATATCTTGTTTTGCCTGGTCCTATCTTGATATGACAGGGATCCCGCTGGGGATAACCACTCAAAAGCTAAGCTTGGATCCAAAGTTCCACCTGGTCAAACAGAAGAGAAGGCATCAGTCCGAAGTAAAGCATGCATTCATCAAAGACGAGGTATCTAAACTCATTAATATAGGTGTCATTCGAAAAGTTAATACTCAAACTGGTTAGCTAACATAGTGGTAGTTCCTACAAAAGGAAATAAATTAAGAATGTGCGTACATTACAAAGACCTGAAGAAGGCATGCCCTAAGGACTATTTTCCTTTGCCTAACATCGATCGCATGATCGATGTGACGACCAGGTACAAGATACTCAGCTTTCTCGATGCCTATTTCGAGTACAACCAAATTCGGATGGACCTGGGCGATCAAGAAAAGACTTCTTTTATAACTAAATTTGTCACTCATTGTTATAATGTAATGCCATTCGGATTAAGAAAATGCAAGAGCACTTATCAACGCTAGTAAATTGTATGTTTGAAGAACATATAGGAAAATCAATGAATGTTTATATTGATGACATGTTAGTCAAGTCCTTGCGAGCAGGGGGGCTATTTGAAACATTTGCAAGAAAGATTCGACATATTAAAGGCATGTAATATGAAGTTGAACCCGAAAAATGCACACTCGGGGTCGGATCCAAAAAATTCCTCAGGTTCATAGTATCCAACCGAGGGATCGATATTAATCTCGATAAAACCAAAGCTATAGAAGACATCACCGTGGTGGACAGTGTTGATCTTGGCCAAATCCATACCACAATTAAGTAGCGAGGTGGTCGATGCAATAATAAACCCAACAAAAGTCGGGATCGAATCCAAGGGAGTTAGAATATGGGATTAGGTGTATGTCTAGGTTGATTATAAGTTTTGACTCAAATTACACTTCCACAATGTTGATTGATGTTCTACTTCTACTTTGTTCTATTGTATGCAATTATAAAACTAAGGGACAATATTTTTGGTTTTGAGTTGTTTTTCAATTGATAAAAGGGTCTAGGGTCGTGACTTCTACCTAGGTGGTTATCTAAAGGGTTGTAAACTCCAGGGAAAATTGATTAGTAGGGGTCATAATATAGCAATCACACCCGGGTACTCACTCTATACCTCTCGGTGGTTTAAGTGAGTTTGCCCAATTTGGCTTTCTCAAGTCCAAATGGGTATTTGCACAATACAAGTGATATTAGCTCAAGTCGGGTATTACTATATCTAGTTTCAACCCTTTAATTAGGGCTATCAATTTCTTGAGTTCACCCCAATTCATTTTTAGCCAAGTTTTCCTAGACTTAATCCATCTTTCTCAAGTTGAGACTAAGTCAATTAGGCATGAATCAATGTATGCAACCATTAACTCTTGAGTTCTAGCAAGAACTAGGCTAAATATCACTAACCAATCACAAACAATCCCTAAATTAAACACCCAAAACACACCCACACTAGGGTTGGGTCACAACCCTAGATAAAAGTTTAGCTACTCATGAAAAATACAGAAATTAAAGAAGAGATAAAGATATAATCCATAACATTTGATTATGGGATGAAAATATAGTGTTTGGAGACAAATCTAGTACAAAATTACTAAAAGCAGTAAAAGAAAACGGAACAGGTGCTCTTACAAAACAAAACTTTACCTAAAAATGCTGAAAAGTCCTATTTATACTAAGCTAAAAATATATGACAAAAATGCCACTGCGGAGGTTGTGCGGACGAATAATTCTAAGTGCGGCCGCACACATGGCTTAAGATGGGATCTGGACTTTAGTCTGCGAACCGCACAAAAGTCAATGCGGCCACACCTTTGGCTTTTGCGGCTGCACAAAAATCGTGTAGACCACATATTTTCACTTGGTATTCTATGAACCTCTTTTTATTCGGTCCTCGTAATAGTTATTTCGGCTACACACTGGCTTCTGCGGCTACACAAATATCCTGTGGTCCGCACAGCTTCAACTCGAGGTTCTCTACTCCTCTGTGGTCCGCGTAATAGTGAATGCGACTGCACATTGACTTATGCGGTCGCACAATACTTGTGTGGTCCCCATAGATTTAGTTATCTAAATTCCCAAGTCTTTGAACCTCTATTCTGCGGCCGCACTAGACTTATGCGGTCGGCACACTCTGAAGCTGAATTTGACAGGGTTCCTTCATTGTTTACGGCCGCACACAGAATTGTGCGGTCCGCACTCTAAGCAGTTTTGCCCTTTTTTGTTTTTGTCCAATTTTGACTCCTTTTTTGAGTTGATTTTTACTTTTTTGGCTTGTTTCCCAATATTCCTGCAGGAAAACTCATTTAATTAGTTCTCGGGATACCTTTAAGAATTTTTGAGCTAAAAGTCAAGTAAAAAGGGGCAAATAAGCGATCAAAATCTCCATTTATCAACTCTCCCAAACTTAAGCTTTTGTTTGTCCTCAAGCAATTAAGGAAATTTCCACCTCCATTAGAAAAAAGGATATTTCAGCGTCCTAAGTTAAATCAAAACACAAATCAATTGGGACCAACAATTACCCACATGCTCATGAATCATTAAAAAGCCTACAATTTTAAAATTGAAGCACAAATGGCTCTAATGGGACACTTGAGCATCAAGGGTTGACTTTGATCGTCAAGGAAGCTCGCACTTTCATGAAAGTCATTGTGGATCCCAAACTCCTCCTCCTATACGCTCCGGAAGCTCATCTTACTCACGAATGAAGAGTTCAATGACTCGAGCAAGATTCTCTCATCACTCTCAAAAGAATGTCACAAGCCCGGCTATAAGTACCATATGCTTGCCCCTCATGTAAATCACCACTAATGTAAGCTTGCTTGGATCGAAATCACATAAGGCTTTTCGGCATGTAATGAAGGCTTTGTGATTAAGGAGGATAATATCGGATTGGAACCGGTTCATCTTTCCTTTAGCACTTCATATTCTCTTGTTGGCTCATACTTTGACGACTCTTTGAGTCAGTTTATTTTACCTTAGGTGGATTAGAGAGACTTGACATCACTCTTTATTTTCCATTATATTCACGATCTCCTTCTTTGCTTTCTCCATGCTTTGCACTTTTTATTCTTTCCTTTGCATCTTTCAACCCTTTCACATTTTTCACTTTCTTTTTTCTTTGTTCTTCCTTTCTTTTTCTTTGCCTTTGCCTTTTATTTCATTTCTTTTGTCTTTTTGTGCGTTGAAACCATCTTTAAAATCCTCATCTATCCCCCCCCCCCCCCCT
>ML284121.1:68900-80979 GCA_005239495.1 Nicotiana undulata
CCCCCCCCCCCAAACTTATGTTCTTTTCCATTTGAATCACATGAGTGCTAAAGAAAAGTCGGGTGCCAAGAGAGAGTCACAATAAAATGCTTAAAGGCTTGTAATGTGGTTATTGAAAATAAAGGATATAGGATCAAAAGGGTTTACTAAGGATGATATCATTGGTGGGTCATGAAATTTTTAAATACGGGCCAAGGAGAGCCTACAATCACATCTCAAGCAGAGATAACTTAGAATTTTGCCTAAAAATACATTCGGGGCAAGTTCTAGACCATTCGCACGGGTACTTGGACTTGTAACAAAACACCTCACCTCTCACACAACCGGATTTTTAGAGAGACAGAAGTCGAGGGCCCACAACAACCGCATTCAAGATTGAAAATCTCTACGGCTCAACTAAACCATCTGATGATTGCCTAAGTCAACACAAGATTCACAAGGTCACTAACTAGAGTTATTTCTTTCCAAAAACTTATTTTTAACCATAAGCGCATATTTAAGTGTGTTGGTACCAAGTGAAACATGCTTGACCCCTTTATTCATTACTACTTGTTTATAACTAAACATAAAAGAAAAACTAACTGAATCCCTTAAGAAGGTTGTCACTGTAAAGACCCGTAAAATTTCTTGCTTAAAATGATGCCTGAATAAGTCCCCGAGTTCTTATCTCTGTGGAAATTCTTAAAACGGACCTTGATTTTGTAAAAATACCCCGTGATTTAAAAGAACTTAATTTTTCCAGAAATTGGGTGTTATGCGACGCACTATGCGATCGCGTAACGTGTATGCGGACTGCATAGTGGTCGCATACACGGGCAGATCACTGCCCAACTGAAGGGGTGTTATGCGATCGCATAACGTGTATGCGGACCGCTTAGTGGTCGCATACCCGGGCAGAATGTTTTCAAAATTTGGCTCACCTGGGGGCCATTCTGCGGTCCAATATGCGGACCGCATGTCAGGAATGCGATCACATTCCTGACCGCATATTCGACACGGTCTTTTAATTTTCTAAATTTTTATACCTGACCCCTGTTTCATTTAACCCATGCCCCCTTTCATTTTAACAAGTTTTCTGAACAAAGTAGAGAGAAGTGAGAGTGGGTTCTAGAGGGTAAAGTCCTCATCTTCCCCAAATTTGTCCTACATGTCTACCCGGGCTTGGAAGTTTATCAAGTAATAGTCATCTTCTTCATCATAAGAGGTAAGCCTTCACCCTATTTTTCTCAAATTCCAGGGATTTAACTAAGAATAAAACACACATAGGTTGGTTCTTAAGGATGAAAAGTTGGGACCTTGCATGCATGTGAATAATATTCCATAACCTAGTAAAGGGAAGTAAGTAGAGTAATCTTTCACTAAAAAGGGGTTTAGTCAATCTAAGGGATCACTTAGTGTTTGATAAAATGCTCAAATGAATTCGAGACTCCTAATTCTAAGGTAAATATGTTGCATTGTGAACTAGATTGACGGTGCTAGGCGGTTCGGTGAATTGCAATAGAAATTAAAAAGGGAAACTCGAATCCAGGTATGTATGGCTAACTTTAATCTTTGTAAAATCACTTGTGGTGTTCGAGCATACGGTACGTGTATTGTTATGAATATGTGCAACTGGTTGTCCGAATTATGTTGAAGTGAGAAGTGTATTACTTGTCTGTCTTTAGTTGACCACCACACTGCCATGCTATGAAAAACGGTGCTAGAAGGATAATGAATCCAAGAGTATGAATGTATATGCTAAAGGCTATGTAAAGAAGTTGTGTTCTTATTGCTGAAAGTTTCTGTGATTGAACCGTGATTTGTCATCGTTGATATGAGATGTGATTGTCAGGTGGGATTGGGTTGCGCGCCGCAACAGGGGAGATAAGGGTGATATGTGAGAAGTGATAAGGGTGTGATTGTGATTGTCAGGTGGGATCGGGTTGCACGCCGCAACAAATTGTCAGGTGAGATCGGGTTGCACGCCGCAACAGGAGAAATAAGGGTAAAATATGAGAAGGGACAAGGGTGGAATTGAAATTGTGATTATGATGAAGTGAAAATTGTGGAATTTCCATTGTGTGTCTTTCTATGTCTTGTGCAGTAATTGTGTGCCTCTCTGTCTGTCTCTTTCCTATGCATTATTGAGTTTACTTAGAGTAAAGTTTGTTCATACATACCAGTACAATTCAAATGTACTGACGTCCCTTTTTGTCAGGGGCGCTACATTCTTGTGATGATTGTAGGTGGTTCTATAGCAGGTACTCCAGCACACCGACAGTAGTGCCTCCTCTTCGTCCTATCAACTGTTTTGGTGAGCCCCTCTCCTCCCGGGGCCCAGTGTGGTTCATGCCACCTTTTCTCCCGGATTTTATTTTGGTATTCATGTAAGGTATAGCCGGAGCCTTATTACCGACAAGTATTATATGTATAACTCTTTCGTACTCTTAGAGGCTCCGTAGACAGGAAATGTGGGTTATGTACTATATATTTTGGGCAGTATGACTTGTAAACCACGTAAAGTAAAACTGTGTGTTCGGTATATTTTGTAAGTATTGTATCACATGTTGGAAATGACAGAATGGTTTAATTTCAGACTGTAAGCATGCGTCTTAATTATAATTGAATAATGTACATCGGGAATTTCGGGGTAATACGTGGAAGGGAAAAAGGAATCCAGGTCCGCTTGACTGGGGCTACCCGGTCGAGTGCCGGTCGTGTCCCTTGGTTTTGGGGCGTGACAGTCACGCCATCCATCGTTGGGAAAAGCCATCCAATTCACACAAGACCCACCTTTGGAAAGAATCGTGGCATTAAGAAAACCAAAACTTATTGTCCGTTAAAACATAAGAAGAAGTTAACAAATCAAAAAGAAGCTAATAAAGTAATTAAGAAGCTATACTATTCGGAAAGCAAAACAAAGAAGCTATGAAATAAACTACTATAAGTAAGACCAATGAATATATACAATGGGGATAATTATATACATGATGAGTGATATATTAAAGATAAGAGAAAAAGGAAAAAGAGTATTTAAGTTATTACAGGCCCAAAAAGTGATCAAATGTCATAAACAGTCATCCAAATCATCAAGCTATCAAAATAGACCACCCCTCAGAAAAAGAGTAAGCATTGTCCCTAATGCTTAGCAAAAAAAAATCATAAGAGGGTAGAGAGTAAAGAAAACTCCCTATGTGGTCTCGAGGTGACTAGAAGCATCGCCACCCTCAGTCTCCTCTAACAGAATATCATCATCTCCGGGCTGAGGACCACAGGGTTGGAGAGCATCTCCTCAGCAGTAGGGGCAGTGAGATATTGCTCATCAAACTGGACAGCCTCTCCTGATGGTGTCTCCGCTGATGGTGTTGTTAGATCATCCGGTACTGATGGACATGTCTCCATCAATTGGTCAAATGGAAAGTCACCTGTTGTTTCCAACTTCTTTATGGGAGCTGAAGATCGCTCAGCAACAGCCTCTGCACCTACCACTGGTGGCTCGTTAGACTGGCCAGCTGTGGTAGTGTCTGTCCCTTTTAACTTTGGGTTGTACGCACCCTACAAGTGATACCAAGAAAAAGGATTTTTAGCTTTTACCATTGTTTCATAAGGTCATGGCTCCACCTTTGAATCATTGTAGTATACTGTGAGGGTGTTCGGAAAGGAATAAGACTTTTCACTCTTATGGGCCGCCAATGTGATTCTGGTTGACATTATAGCACCCACATTTATAGGGTACCCCACCATGATAGAGGCCACCAACACTGAGGGAGGTTGTTCTCATTCAATCTTGGATCAATCTTGTTGCACACGAATATTTTCACCCTTTAGCTTCTGGATAAGAGGCACTCCTGTTGTGATCCATGGTGGTGGTGGTCCTGGGGCAGCTAAACTCTCAGCTAGCCAAGGGTGAGTTGCCGCACCCAAAGCTAACTTCTCCAAGTATTAGACCTTTTTCACTTGCTTGAATCCCACATAAGTATTCAGAGTATGGGCATCAAAGTGAACTTTTGAATTCCTCACTTTTTCACTTTTGTTCCCGCCTTGATATGAGATATGTCGGCATAGAATTCCCTCACTAAATGTTCATTTGCATATAAGACCGGGTGACTGAACCACTTACACCCCTTCTTTTCCTTGAATTGCATAAGGACGTTTAGATTATGAATATCCAAATTCTTCATCAAGAATTGTCGCTCCAGTGTGAGCAACCTTTTTGGCCACAACTCCCTGAATCTATTGAATGTTGTCAAGCAAACGAATCTATCTTCCCACACCTCCTTATTATTTGTCCGTTCAAGACCACCTACATGAGTGTCTCCCCCTCTATCGTCTTCCGGGATGTCATCATCATCAATATCAATAGGGGTCGGAAGGGTAGGTGAAGAGGAGGGCTCAGAACCCTTACTTCCCACATCAGAATCAGCTGAGGAGTTGTCCTTAGGCTCATTGTGCAATTGATAATTCCATGTGGGTTATGGTGGACTAGATTGGGGTTCAGGATGGACCTCCATAGATTGACCCTCAGAGGCTTCCCCAGATGGAGCATATTCACTAGTGTTAGAAGATTCAGGAGCTGGAGGTTTGTTGGCAATTCCTTTCTTTCTTATGATTTTCTGAACGACAAGTGGTAGGATACTCTTGCCTCGGCCTCGACCCAGGGAGGGCTCACCCCTCCCTTTTAATGAATCACCTCTGCCGCTGGATCTAACCATTGTCTGCATTACAAATTACAATTTTCAGTTGAATTCAAAGTTGAAGCACAGTTGCAGACAAGCAGTCAGTAATGAGATAGTGTGGACCGCATACTTTTGGAGTGCGGCCGCATAACCTCGAGTGCGGACCGCACAAAATTGAGTGCGGCCGCATAAGTCCCACTTTGAAATTATAGGTTCTCTGAATTTTTAAGTGCGGACCCCACACATATTTGTGCGGCCGCATAACTCTTCTGCGGACTGCCAAATTTTGAGTGCGATCCGCACAGCTAAATCATATTTAACACCCCTTTTGCCAGTTATGCCAACCGCACAATAATGTGTGTGGCTGCACAATTTGAATTTCATCGGCACTGAATTAGGGTTCTTGCCATATTTTTAGAGTTTAAGTCTGGTTTGCACAAATTAACACAATTGTTGGTTTACCCAGTCCCTAATTAGCTTGTATGTCACTACACACATGATTTTGAAGCACAACTTAAGCATATTTGACATTTTTAGGCGTAAAATTAACTAAACTACTCAGAGAAATCAAAAATAAAATTTGAGAAAATGAAGAAAAATCTACATGAATTGAACATACCAGTATGGGTGATGCAAGTAGGAATCTAGTTTGATGAAATGAGTGTGATTGTGGAACAATTTTTTGTAGTGCACAGTGTTTACTAGGGCTTGAGAGTTTAGAGAGCGTAAAGTGTGAATAGTAGGGGAAAACCCTATTTATACCCTAGCAAAGGTGGTGCATCTCTTACCTGAGTGCGGCCGCATAATATTGAGTGTGATTCGCACTCCTTACCTGGAGTGAACAAAGATGTGCGGTCCGCACAAAAATGAGTGCGGCCGCATAAACCTGTGTGGTCCGCAAACTTTTGAGTGCGGCCGCATATTGGCCATTTTTCTGCAGATCCAACTTGAGAAAGTTGACATTCTTAGGTACCCAGTTGTGGTCGCACGAGGAATTGTGTGGCCGCGGACCCTTCTATGCGGTACGCATATTTTTGATGCGGTCCGCATAAATTCCATACTTAGACAATGTTTTCCAGATTTTTCCTGCAATACACACTCATGTCTGCAATTCACTTCAAAACTAGTTAGCTCAAAACAACGCTATCTAAAAGAGAAGAAAAATAAGAAAATGAAATAAAACATGGGTTGCCTCCCAAGAAGAGCCTGATTTAACGTCGCGGCACGATGCATGTTACCATCAATCACTTGAAATAGAGCAACTCCACAACGTGGACATCATCAACCTTGCCAAGATAATGTTTCACCCGGTGCCCATTGACTCTAAACACCTCACCATTCTTATTTCTCAGATCTAGAGCACCGAAGGGTGTCACATTCACAACTTCAAATGGGCCACTCCTCTTGGATTTCATCTTTCCTGGAAACATCCGCAATCGGGAATTGAACAATAGCACAAGATGCACCTTCTTTGAATTCTTTGTTCCAAATATACTTGTCATGGAGGTACTTCATCTTGTCCTTATACAATAATGAACTTGAATATGCATGGAACCGGAACTCATCAAGCTCATTCAATTGCTTCACCCTCAAGTTGGCAGTTACATCCCACTCAAGATTAAGCTTCTTCAATGCCCACATAGCCTTATGCTCAAGTTCCACAGGAAGGTGAAAAGCTTTCCCGAACACTAACCGATACAGAGACATACCAATTGGTGTTTTGTAAGCTTTCCTATAAGCCCAATGAGCATTGTCAAGTTTCTTCGACCAATCCGTCTGGTTGGCATTCATAGTCTTTGACAAAATACTCTTGATCTCCCAGTTAGAGACTACAACCTATCAACTTGCTTGAGGATGATAGGGGGTCGACACTTTGTGAGTGACACCATACTTGGAGAGTAAAGTATCAAAAGCTTTGTTGCAAAAGTGCGATCTCCCATCACTAATAATGTCCCTCGGACTACCAAACCTTGTGAATATGTTCTTCTTCAAGAATGCTACCACACTCTGAGCTTTATTGTTGGGCAAATCCATGGCTTTAACCCATTTTGACACGTAATCCACATCTACCAATATATAGGTGTTCCCACATGAGCTCACAAACGGACCCATAAAATCAATGCCCCACACCAAAAATATCAATCTCTAGGATGGTGGTGAGGGGCATCTCATCTTTCTTGGAAATCCCACTAGCCCTTTGACATTCATCACAATGCTTAACGAGATCTCTAGCGTCCTTGTAAATAGTAGGCAAATAGAATCCACGGCTTAGCACCTTTGTAGCAGTTCTCGCTCCACCATGGTGACTACCATATGGCGAAGAGTGGCAAGCCTCAAGAGTTCCCAATTGTTCTTCTTCTGGTACACATCTTTGGATCACACCATCAGTACAAATTCTAAAAAGATAGGGCTCATACCAATAGTAGTCCAGGCAGTCCCGTTTGAGCTTCTTTCTTTGGTTTGAAGATAACTCATTCAGTACAATGCCACTCATAAGATAATTGGCCACATCGGCAAACCATAGCATCCCGGTCATAGAAATGGATAGGAGTTGCTCGTGGCCATCATGTGGCCTCCCCTCCTCCTCCAATCGGGACAAGTGGTCCACCATTTGGTTTTCACTCCCCTTGTGGTCTTGGATCTCAAGATAAAATTCTTGTAAAAGAAGTACCCACCGCATCAATCTTGCCTTAAAGTCTTTCTTACTCATCAGATATCGAAGTGTCGCATGGTCGATGTGAGCAATCACCTTTGTACCTATTAAGTACGGGAGAAACTTCTCCATAGCAAAGACAATGGCTAGGAGTTCTTTCTCGGTCACCGTATAGTTGACTTGGGCCTCATTCATGGTCCTACTAAAATATTAGACCAGATGGAAGACCTTGTTAATTCTTTGCCCCAATACCGCTCCAACCGCCACATCGCTCACATCACACATGAGCTCAAAAGGTAAGCTCAAATTTGGCGCGGTGATAATAAGAGTGGTAGTAAACTTATAATTGAGTAGTTCAAATGCCTTCATAAAATATTCATTATAAAGGAACTTGGCATCCTTCTCCAAGAGTTTTCACAAGACATTTACCACCTTAGAAAAGTCCTTGATGAACCGGCGGTAGAACCCCGCATGACCTAGAAAGCTCCTCACTCCCTTCAAGAAAGTAGGGGAGGGAGTTTTGATATCACTTCAATATTGGCTTTATCAACCTCAATACCATTCTTGGAAATCTTATGACCGAGGACGATGCCTTCCTCGACCATAAAGTGACACTTCTCCCAGTTCAAAACCAAGTTAGTTTCCTCACAACGTGCCAATACCTTGTCCAAGTTGCCCAAGAACTCTTCAAAAGAATTCCCCATGACAGAAAAATCATCCATGAAAACCTCAAGAAAGTCCTCCACCATATCAGTGAAGATGGACATCATACACCGTTGAAAAGTCGTTAGTGCATTGCATAACCCATGCGAGAAAGCGAAACTGCCATAGGAAAAAGTGAAAGTGGTCATTTCTTGGTCTTCAGGAGCAATAAGAATCTGGTTATATCCGGAGTATTCATCAAGTAAGAAATAAAAAGCACGTCTGGACAACCTATCCAACATTTGATTAAGAAATGGATGTGGAAAATGGTCTTTCCGAGTAACTTGTTGAGCTTCCTATAATCCATGCCCACTCTCCAGCCGGTGACAATTCTTGTGGGGATCAATTCATTTTTTATCATTTGTTATCACAGTCATGCCCGCTTTCTTTGGGACACATTGCACCGGCGAGGTCCATGAACTATCGGAAATGGGGTAAACAACCTCGGCATCCAACCATTTGATGATCTCTTTATTCACTCCCTATTGCATAGCCTCATTCAATCTTTTTAAATGTTCCACAAAGGATTTGGAATCCACTTCCAAAATAATCTTCTGCATGCAAAAGGTGGGGCTTATACCCCAAATATCTGCCATTGTCCAACCTATTGCTTTCTTCCTCCTTTGGAGCACTGCAAGGGTAGAATCTACCTGAATGTTAGCTAACGAGGATCGAATTACAGGTAAAGTGGAACAAAGGCCTAGAAACTCATACCTGAGGTGTGAAGGCAAAGGCTTTAACTTCAGGGTCGGAGGCTCCTCGATTGAGGGATTTATTGATGGAGTTTTCCAGTTCACAAGATCCAAGGAAAGTTTTCGAGGCTCATAAGTATATGACCCCATTCCTTACAAAGCATTGGCACATTCTAAAAAGCATTCCTTCTCATCCTTATCATGATTTAGAAAACACAACTTCCAAGGTATCCTCAACATTTATCACAGCACTTGTGTCATCAATAATTACTTCAGTCACTAGATCCACGAACGAACACACTTCGTTGCTATTTGGCTGCCTCATTGATTTGCAAAAATGGAATACCACTTTTTCATCACCCACCCGGACGGTGAGCTCATTAGCTTCCACAAAAACTAAGGCCTTGCCTTTAGCTAGGAACGGTCTCCCAAAGATAATTGGCACCTCGTAGTCAACCTCACAGTCAAGGATAACAAAATATGCAGGAAGGATGAATTTGTCGACCCGAACTAACACATCATCAATTATCCCCAGTGTCCTTTTCATTGTCTGATCCGCCATTTGCAACCTCATGGATGTGGGTCTTGGTTGACCAATCCCCAATGTTTTGAACACAGAATAGGGCATCAAGTTAATGTATGCCCCCAACTCACATTAAGCTTTGGCAAAATCGGCACTCCCAATAGTGCACGGGATTGTGAAGGGGCCGGGGTCTTCCACCTTTGGAGCCATGGAGTGCACAATAGCACTCACTTGATGTGTCAATTTTGATCATTTCACAATTCATTGATCTCTTCTTTGTTACCAAATCCTTCATGAACTTGGCATATCCCTGCATCTTTTCTAAGGCTTCAACCAACGGCACATTTATGGACAAACTTTTCATCATATAAATTAATTTCTTGAATTGGCTCTCACCGTTTTGCTTTGCGAGTCTTTGAGGATATAGAGGAGGAGGCATTGGCAAGGGTTCCTTATCCTTTTACACTACCGAATCCGGTATGTCTATCACATACTCCCTAGACGAGTTCACATCTTCTTGTGTCTCCTCCACACTTTCATCAATGTCTAAACTCACCTCTTCATTTGCTTGAACATCATTGCTTGTCATGTCATCTTCTTGAACCAACACATCATCATCCACATTTCTTCTTTGGTTTGAGGTACTAGCAACTCCACATCTCCCACTTCTTGTTGTCACGACCATTGCATGCTCCATATTATTCACACCCTTTGGGTTCACCACCGTACCACTAGGTAGTGACCCCTTAGGGCGAGTATTTAAAGCTTGAGAAAATTGGCCAAGTTGAACCTCCAAATTGCGATAGAGGTTGTTTGGTGTTGATACATCGGGGGCCTTTGAAAGCCCAACCGCCTATTTCCTTGATTGTTATTGTTCCAACCCCCTTGATTATTGTTGCCTCGCCAATTGCTTTGATTGTTGCCACCGCAATTACCTTGATTATTTCCTCCCCAATTTCCTTGGTTACCTTGATTAACCCAATTGCTTTGATTATTGTTGTTCCCCCAATTGCCTTGGTTGTTGTTTTTGCCACCTCTCCAATTTCCTTGGTGTCCTTGGTTGTTCCAATTTCCTTGGCTTCCTTGTGATCTCCATTGTTGTTGATTTGGAGCATTGCTTCTTTGACCTTGATAATTGTTGACATATTGAACTCTCTTCATCTTGCTCATCATATAAATCATCTTGATTTTACCCACTATTACTTTGCTTCTTTGACCTTGACATATTGTTCGGGATGGTTTTGTACTTGTTTACCTTGTTGTCGTCTCTTGTTCATTATCATGTTCACCCCTTCCATAGCATTCACCTGTTTCGGCCCTTGAACCTGTTGAACCTGAGCCTTGGCCAATTGGTTCATTGTGGTTGTCAACTCCGTAATAGCTTGCCCATAATCATGTAGCTCCTTGTGTAGGTGAATAACATTTGGGTCACTCTGAGGAACATTGACTCTACTTTTCCACGCCGAAGAGGTATCCGCCATCTCATCCAAGATTTCACAAGCTTTAGAGTAAGGTGTGATCATGAAGTTCCCCCCCGCGAGTTGATTTACCACACACTGATTTGTTATGTTGATCCCCTTGTAGAAGGTCTGTTGGATCATGGCCTCGGTTATATCATTGTTCGTGCACTCTTTGTGTCACGACCCCAAATCCGAACAGGCCGTGATGGCGCCTATCGTGGAACTAGGCTAGCCAACCATCACATTGCTACGACTTTTGTTCAATTAAAATAGTTCAAAATTTAATAATAAGCAAGCAACCATAACATCAATTAATATAATTAAGTCTTAACGTCCCCATAATATTGTAAACAACCTCCCAAGAACTGGAGTCAAAAGTCATGAGCATCTAAGAATGAATAAATCTAACTCTGCTAAAACTATATATATATAT
The DNA here is from genome assembly GCA_005239495.1 of Nicotiana undulata. Lineage (NCBI taxonomy): Eukaryota > Viridiplantae > Streptophyta > Magnoliopsida > Solanales > Solanaceae > Nicotiana > Nicotiana undulata. The sequence goes on from ML284121.1 coordinate 80,019, forward strand.
ATATATATATATATATCTGAATCAATTACTAAAACTAAATAAGGAAGGGAAGTGGAGAAGCTGTGGACGCTGGAAAGCTACCTCGAAATCCCGTGAATGCTGCTATCGAACATGCGTCAGCTACTGCGGCGAACTAGTACCTGGATCTGTGCACAGAGGCACAGGGAGTCTTTATGAGTACGCCAACTCAGTAGTAATGAAAAGAAATCACAGTCTGAGAAATATAAAGCACACAAACAGATACACCATTTCACAACAACTATTAAAACATCAAGTCACCAAGTAGTATTCATCAATTAATAAGTTCGAAATCAGTTTCCAGAAATCCCTTGAAAACAAGTGCAACATCAGTATCTCCCAGTAAAATCCTCGGTAAAACCAGTTTGAAAACGAAGTAAATCATAGTTTGAAAACATAGTAAAATCATCATAAAAGTGCCCCTCGGCCAAAATCATTTCTCATAACAGATGCCCTCAGGCTTTCCCTCAATCACTCAGTATCAATCATCACTCAGTATCAGCCCCGCGGGTAATCATCATCACTCATTCGGTACCGGCGCTCACTGGGAGTGTGTTACAGACTCCGGAGGGGCTCCTACAGCCCAAGCAATAATAACATAAGGCTTGGAAGCCTTCTCATCTCTCTCATGAGGCCTGGAAGCCTCCTCACATCACTCATAAGGCCTGGAAGCCTCCTAACATCACTCATAAGTCCTGGAAGCCTCCTCACATCACTCAGTCAGACACCTTCAATTAGCCCTTAGGCCATAAACAAACCGGGTTCTCGACCCAAAACAGTGTTTCATTTTTTTCAATAAATACTATCAAAATACTCTGAGTGTCAAAACCATTTATCAGGAAAAGACTGAGTGTAGTTCACAACATATCAAGTGAGGAAAACACAGTAAAACAGTCTCCCAAGGGGTAAACAGATCGGCACTAGGCCCCAAACACGGCTTACA
>ML284123.1:0-17485 GCA_005239495.1 Nicotiana undulata
GAGGGAATGCCTGAGGGGCAACTGTTGCAATAAATGATTTTGTCCTGAGAGGCAGTTTTATGACGATTTTACTATATTTTCGAGCTATGATTTACCTCGTTGTCAAACTGAGTTTTACTGAGGATTTCATTGAGATATATTGACATTTACTTGTTTTCAAAGGATTTTGGAACTGGTTTTTGAACTTTTAAAATTTCCAAATACTACTTGGTGACTTGATGTTTTTACTGGCTGTTGTGAATGGTGTATTTGTTTGTGTGCTTTATATTTCTCAGACTGTGATTTCTTTTCATTACTACTGAGTTGGTGTACTCATAAAGACTCCCTGTGCCTCTGTGCACAGATCCAGGTACTAGTTCGCAGCAGTAGCTGACGCAGGTTCGGTAGCAGCATTTACGGGATTTCGAGGTAGCTGTCCAGCGTCCACAGCTTCTCCATTTCCCTTCCTTATTTAGTTTTAGTATTTGATTCAGAGATATATATATTATAGTTTTAGCAGAGTTAGATTTATCTATTCTTAGATGCTCATGGCTATTGACTCCAGTTCTTGGGAGGTTGGTTAGACTATTATTGGGACGTTAAGACTTATTTATATAAATTGTGATGTGGTTTCTTGCTTATTATTTAATTGTGAACTATTATAATTGAATAAATGTGTAGTAAAGTGATGGTTGGCTAGCCTAGTTCCACGATAGGCGCCATCACGACCTGTTAGGATTTGGGGTCGTGACAGTTTCATACCCCTCTTTTGGAATCAGGAGTAGAGTTAGGAACTAGAAAAGAAAAAGAGAAAAAATAAGAAAAAGAAAAGAAAAAGTGGAAGAGAAAAAGAAAAAAAGAAAAGAAAAGAGAAAAAGAAGAAAAGAAAAGAAAAAGGAGAAGAAAAAAAAAAGATGAAAAAAGGTCAGGTCAGATGTTGGAACTACGTTCGACCTGATTCTGTTTAAGGATACGTAGGCAGCCTCACTCCGAGTTTCAGTCCCATTAAAACAAAATTCCAAAAAAATCAAAAAAGAATTCCCCAGACCAAGAAACTGGGGCAGAAGTTTTAATGTTGGCCAAAATATCTGATTCCAAAAGTTGTAATTTTGAACCCTTTCATCTTAAATTATTTTTGAGCCTTCATGCCACCCTTTCTTTCCAACCATGTCCAAAAGCCTACATTACGGTCCAAAGAAAGACCTTTCGACCAATCTTTGAGGATGCCAAATCAAGTGTGTGGTGAAAGCATGATTTTCCTGCATCATGGGTAATACCTTGTTCTCAACACAAAGATAGAAAATGATAAAATGAGAGAGTCTTATCGGTGAAAACCCTCATGGGCACCGTAAGGCGACGATGAGTTGAGAAAAAGAGTAAAATGAGAGTGACTTGATGGTGAAAACCCTTTAGGGCACTACAAGTCGACTGAGGATTGTGGATCAAATAGGACAATTGGAGCGTTGAAGCCCAGTTTCACAGCTTAGAGGCATAACAAGAGTTGAAGATTAGACTCGCTTGAAAGATCAGGCCACTTAATCCAAAATGCATGTCATGGTCAGTGGAGATGGCCTTCTAATCAAATTAGTTTCTATTTTGTTCTTTTTCCTGGGAAATATATTTTCTTGTTAGATACCATCTCTTTTCATTTTTCTCCTTATTTTGTTCCTTTTGTTTTGTTTGAGTCCCCTTTCAGTGTATTTTGTCGAAACAAGTGAGAAATGACTTCAAAATCTGCTACCAGCTTTTTAATCACACAAATTCGAGTCTGGTGAATGTTAGAAAACGAGTGCAATGCATCGGGCATAAGGTACTGGACTTAAACGAATCAGGAATATTTTTTGTGATAAGGGTTGCTTGGAAAAGCGGTCGGCCGATAACAAGCACTGCCTTCCAAGTTGAAATTCAAGTAGATCGTGACAAGTGCAAGAGAAATCGCCTCGTAGTCAAGGCCACAAACTAACCACCACACTTTAAACTCACAAGTTTTCTTTGTTTGAGACAGGGACAAAGCAGTGCAAGCAAATTGGTTAAAAAAAAGAAGAAGAAAAGAAAGAAAAGAAAAAGAAGAGAAGAGCCAACAAAGGGAAGTTTCTCAAATATTTGCATCTATTTGTCTTGCCAGTGTGCATAAAATGTTTCCATTGCTCTTCACATTTTTCCTCCTAGGATAAAAAGTTCTAGTCTGATGGATTTTCCTTCCAATAAAAATCTTAGTCTGACGAATCTTTCTCTTAAGATAGAAAACCTAGTCTGATGAATTTTCTCCTAGGACCGAAATCTTAGTCTGATGAATCTTTCTCCTAAGATAACAAAAAGACCTAGTTTGATGAATTTTCTCCTAGGATCAAAATCTTAGTATGATGAATCTTTCTCCTAAGATAACAAACAAAAAGACATAGTCTGACGAATTTTCTCCTAGGATCGAAATCTTAGTCTGATGAGTTTTTCTCCTAAGATAGAAAATCTAGTCTGATGAATTTTCTCCTAGGATAGATATCTTAGTCTGATGAATCTTTCTCCTAAGATAGAAGATCTAGTCTGATGAACTTTGTCCTAGGATCAAAATCTTAGTCTGATGAATCTTTCTCCTAAGATAACAAAAAAGGACCTAGTCTGATGAACTTTCTCCTAGGATCAAAATCTTAGTCTGATGAATCTTTCTCCTAAGATAACAAAAAAGGACCTAGTCTGATGAACTTTCTCCTAGGATCAAATCTTAGTCTGATGAATTTTTCTCCTAAGATAACAAACAAAAAGACCTAGTCTGATGAACTTTCTCCTAGGATCGAAATCTTAGTTTGACGAATCTTTCTCCTAAGAAGAAAAAACCTAGTCTGATGAACTTTCTCCTAGGATCAAATCTTAGTCTGATGAATTTTTCTCCTAAGATAACAAACAAAAAGACCTAGTCTGATGAACTTTCTCCTAGGATCGAAATCTTAGTTTGACGAATCTTTCTCCTAAGAAGAAAAAACCTAGTCTGATGAACTTTCTCCTAGGATCAAAATCTTAGTCTGATGAATCTTTCTCCTAAAATAGAAGACCTAGTCTGATGAATCTTTCTCCTAAGATAACAAAAAAAAAGACATAGTCTGATGAATTTTCTCCTAGGATCAAAATCTTAGTCTGATGAAATTTTCTCCTAAGATACCAAAAAAAACCCTAGTCTGATGAACTATCTCCTAGGATATACGTCTTAGTCTGATGAACTTTTCTCCTAAGATAAGAAAACCTAGTCTGATAAATTTTCTCCTAGGATAATAATTGAAAAAAGGGAAGTCTGGATTTGAAACTAGTCGAGTCTTTAGTTTTACTCTCATCATGGCATCAGTAGCATAAGTGGTTTACAGTTTTGCTAACAACTCTCAAATCTCCCGAGTGCAAACTAGAGCAGAAAATTTTGTTTGTTTTGTTATTTTGATTGCAGTCACCCACCTGGAGAATGAGTGTATTAGTTTCAGAGTTATTTCAGAGTTCAAGTCAGTAGCAGGCGCCCACCTGAAGAACGAGGGAAGTCATTTCAGAATTCAATTCAGGTTAGAAGTAGCGGAAGCTCGCGGCAAGAATGCGAGTCGACAATACGAGATGACTAACAGAAGTAGTCTCAATCTAGAAAAAAAGAAAAAAAGAAGAAGTATCCAAAATGCAAAAGTGGAGGTAAGATATGGATTGCTCAAGACATGACTGAGTCACGAGCTTTGCATGCCCCGTCGCAACCCGAAAAGCTGAAGAAGAAAGAAGTATCACCTGCAGCTAGCAATCGTCAAGGTTCAAATCTAAAGTCTGCATGAAGACCATTCAAGACTCAAGATCAAGCTTCAGAAGACTTATAGATAGGAATCTTGTAACTCATAGTTGACAGGCTTAGTTAGTCTTTTTTTTATTTTTTATTTTGATATAATAACAGGTCCGCGGACCAGAATCTCGACGGAACAGAACCTCAATCGGCTCTCCACCTCGGTATACTCCATTACTGTTCCTACTTCTGAACTACACGTGGCCTGATTCCTTTATAGCCAAGGATATGTAGGCAGCTCAGATACTAGGGCTCGGTCACATTCTCCCTTCTTTTAGTTTTAGGTCTCTCTAAATAAGGGTCAGGTCCAAAGACCTGTCTAGTCGTTCTTTGTCTGAAAACTCTTCGTGTTTCCAGTCAAAGAGGGGCAGCTGTAGACATGTAATTTTTGACCCTCCTAGAGATTTTACACATTTTTAGTGTTTAATATATAGTTTAGGCCTAATATCGTTATTTTAACTAGTTTTAACTCTTTTACTTTATTTTATCACAAAAATTGAAAATTACAAAAATAGTTCCATATTTCTCTATTTAATTCACGTATTAGGTATTTTTAGAAGGATATGTTACTTTGAACCTATTTTATTTTAATATGATCTTTAAAAATACCAAAAATAGTTTCAACTTTAATTTTTAGTTTTATGTTAAATATAATAATTTATTAAAATCAATTAAGAGTTATTTTACATTTTTAGCTCAATTGTGTAAATTTAGAGCCCATTAACCCCTTGGACCATATAACCCAAGACTCCAACCTAATTCCACTACCTAGACATCTTCTTCTTCCATCTACACCCTAACACGGATCAGACGAAAAAAACCAAAAAAAATCCTAAGACCTTCATCAACACAAAAACTAGCAAGATCCCCCCAGCCGCCCTCTCCACCCTAAGGAACAACACCCACCCCCTCTCCATCGTCGTCCGCCAGAAGACCGCCGCCATCCCTCTCTATCTCCCTCACCTCACCGCCGGCCAAGTGGCCGGAAAATGGCAGCCATCTCCCTTGAACAAAAAGAGATCTGACCCTCGTTTCAAAAATGGCGACGACAGTCACTCCTCGAGCTCCTTGATCTCTCAATCTTAGATAACAATCGACGACCATTCTCTCATCTTTCTCGATCGAGCAACACCCAGCCACCTAAACCGTCATCGCCGTCCCTCTCAATCAAAATGAGAGCATCTGTTCTCCACCCTTGGCTAAGCTCTCATGAGCCGCTTCTCTTCAAGAGCTAACAATGATAGACCAACAAATAGAAACACACACACACAGTAGGGATTGCGGGCAAAATCTAGACAGAATTTAGATGGAGTTAAGCAGAGGTTGATCGAAGTTCGAGGTTGCCGACGAGGTTCACGGTTCAGGTTCTCGTCGTTCGTGGTTTGCCATAGCGATTTTGCATCTAAATAGACACTGTAAAGCCAAAGATTCTCGTAATTGTCAAAGATTTGTTGAGGTCCAACTCTTGCTGTATTTCTCTAATCTCTCTTGGTTTGTTATCTGATCTTATAAATGGCTTGGATTCAAATTTGAATATGTTATCTGTTGTTGGTTTCCCAAAATAATTGAATGCCGTGAATACTATATTTTAATAATTTGGATATATATATATATATATATATATATATAGTAAAGTGCAAAATAGGATGAATGTGTCATGGAGTTTTGGGCAAGCAGAGTTGAAAGTGTTCTGGACATAAATAGTTCTTGTTGATATAAACTTATTTGTTTCAAAGTCGCTAGGAACATGCTTAGGCCATCAATATTTTGGTAGTCAAACGTTAGGTTTATTATTTCATATTTCATTCGAGGCGAGGGGTCGTCCCTTTAGTTGAATATATCCAGGGAATGCCCCGAGGAATTTGTATATATTTTATCGGGGGAATGCCCCGATGTACATGTAAATGAAGGCTTGAGACCGGATGATGCGAGGAAGCATAGAGTAGAATAGTATTTTTATTTTTACTTTTATTTTTGTTTTATTAGGTGGGGACGACCTCGAGCCTCTTTGATTGTCTATTTTTTTTATGTGTTTTATACCTCAATCTTAGTATTCTTTAAAGACAACTTGATCGAGTACGCAACCGTGATTTTCACGAGACTCGGGGAATGCCTAACACCTTCTCCCCGGGTCAAATGAACCCCCTTACCCTGAATCTCTGGTGCAAACTAGTTTAAGAGTCAAATGTGTTTTGAAGGTAATTTTCATTTCAAGGAGAAAAAAAACGGTGACCTGACATACCGAAATCAAATGTCAGGTGGCGACTCTGAATTAATCCTTCGGAACACAAGCTTTTGTCACTTTCAATTTTGAAAACCCTTTTGAATTTTACTAAATCTTTTTATCATTTAATAGAGGGTTTAGTGAGATAGTTTGTCAAAAAAAAAAGGGTGTGACAACGATAGGCGCCATCACGACCAGTATAGATTTGGGTCCGTGACAGGTATGTTCTCCATATACCCCATAATCCTATCCCTGTTATGGTTCCTGAATACTCCACATATTCCTCATATGCTCGGGTTACCCCTAGCGGCCCCATCTGTATTCAACTTATAGTACCCTCTCCTGGGGGCTCCCATTTCACAATGGTTTGGAAAGGCTTCTTGATGGTGACATTTTTCACCACCATAAAGCATTCAGATTCTTTAGAGATGGTGTTGGTGGTGCTGATTCTATCTTTTTTGTTGTTGAAAAGGTTGTGATACCTGCATAGCCAGATGTGCCACAAACAGAAGGGAAGAATGTTCTCCCAAGGAATGTTATCATTAAAGGGAGTATTTCTAAGTTTATTCCAAGTTAACAGCCATTGTTAGAAGCCTTGGATAGCAACTCCTGCAAGAATTGAGCTGCATTTATGCATTCAAAGAAGATGTGGTCTCTTGTTTCTTCAATACTTTGGCAGAAGCAACATTGTGGGTTACAGTTAACCCCAATTCTGTGAAGGTGGGCTCCTATAGGTAACCTATTTTGAGCAAGAAGACAGATGAAGTTCTTGACTTTGTTAGGAGCTTGTAATTTCCAGATCAAACTAAAGGTCCTTTCATCTTCATTTCGAAAGCTCTTATTGTTTTTGCTAAGGAAAGTGTAGGCAGAGCTATTGGTGAAGGACCCACTAGGAATCATTCCCCAGATTAGCGTGTCTTCCTTGGTAGGGTTGAGAGGAATGAAGACATAATTGATCATGTTATATATACTTGTATGCAGATCCATAGAGATAGAAGAGAGATCCTAGTTCCCTGAGTTGTAGACAGTGTCTACTTTGATAGTTATGTCGTTTGGAGTAAGGGGACCTTCTACCATAGGCCTAATGGCTGACTGATTAGGGATCCAAGCATCATTCAGGAAGCTTACCCTATTGACCTTGTGGACCACCCATCTACTAGACTTTATGCATGTATCCCAACCCTTAAGGATGCATTGCCACGTAGGAGATTTAGGGGTTTTGGGGGTATGGTTCCAATTACAATGCTTAGAAATAAGAACTATGGTTGATAAGTTTGAGGTGTTGTGATAGATCCTCCAGGCCAGATTAGCATGGGCTGCTTTGTTCTTCAATTATGCTTTTTGGAGCCCTAGCCCCCCATTGACCTTCTTCTTGGTGACCCTATCCCTATTAACCAAGTGCATTTTTTTTTCTTATTTGGAGTAGTTCCCCAAATAAAATTCCTCTGAATTCTATCAATTTGCTTGGTGATATTTGTGGGCAAATTTATATATTGCATGACATGGTTAGGGATACTAACTTGGATTTCATATTGTCTAGAATGGACTGAAAGTCAGAGCTAATGGATCTCTTTTGGAACATAGAAAAACCAAGGTATTTACCAAAGGAGGTGGTAGATTGGATTCATTAGTGAGACATTCCTTGGTGTATTGGGTAGTATTTGAGGAGAAGAGTACTCTGGACTAGGTGAGGTTGGATGTTTTGTCCAGAGTTCTTTGAAGGACTGTAGAATAGAATATATGGTGCTGCAATTCATGTTGTTTGCCTTAGCAAACAGAGTAAGGTCATCAGCGAAGAAAAGGTGGGAGATTTTTGGGCCCGACCTGCTAATACTTATAGGCTGCCAATTGTTGTTCACCACTGCCGTGGTAATTGACCTAGAGAGTCTTTCCATACACATGATGAGAAGGTACAGGGATATGGGGTCCCCTTGTCTGATGCCTCTAGAGGGCTTGAAAGGTTCAGTTTTACCTCTATTTACTAAGATTAAGATGTTGGAAGAGCTGATGCAAGACATAATTAACTTGGTCAGCCCAGGGGGGAAGTTGAAGGACCATTCTAGCCTGTCAAAGGCTTTTTCTAGGTCTATTTTGAGGATCATGTGAGCCTGTTTCCCTTTTGATTTTCCTAAAGTGTGTAATGTACTCTTGCACAATGATAGCATTGTCAGAAGCTCCCCTATTTGAAAGGAAACAGGCATGGCTGCCAATTATGTCAGGAAGCATTGGCTTGCTTCTGTTAACAATGATCTTAGTAATGGACTTGTAGATTGTGTTACAAAGTCCAATTGGTCTGAAGTTTTCGACCATGGAAGCTTGGGGGCACTTTGGAATGAGACAAAGTAGAGTTTGATTCATGGTCTCATCCATAGAATTAGTAGTGAAGCATTGCTTGCAGAAGTCAGTTACAGAGTCTCCTACAATGCTCCAATACTTCTAGTAGAAAAAAGGATGGAGGCCATCAGGTCCAAGAGCCTTGAAGGGCTTGAAGGAGAAGATGGTCATATTTATTTCTCCCATTTCAAGGGGCTTATCCAGTCTATCCCTTTGGGAGTCAGATAGGGTATGAGTCATGGACAGATGGTTGGTGGTGGAGATGGGATCTTGTGAGTGTGACGAGGTATAGAGGTTTTTGAAGAAGGACAATATGGATGTCTCCTTGATCATAGAGCCAATTTCCACTCTTTTTTTTAAGGTATATGATCTTGTTTCTTCTTCTTCTTCTATTGAGAGTGGAAGTGTGGAAGAATCTAGTGTTTCTATCCCCATCATTAAGCTAGTTAATCCTAGATTTGAGCTTCCAGAAATCCTCCTCATTTTTAGGATGGAATCTAGCTCATTGGCCAAGTTGTTTTCTAGGTTTAACAAGTAGCTGTTGAATTGGTAATTACGGGATTTTGGATTCCGGCAATTCCGGCTAAGATTCTCCTTTTTTATGAAATATATTGCCAAAAGTGTTTCTGTTCCACTGGGTAATAATCCTCTTAAAAGACTTAGTGGATTGGATTAGGGTGAAATTGTAGGGGAAAGCCTCATTGATGATGCTGGGAAAAGTTGGGTGGCTAGTCCACATTGATTCAAACCTAAAAGGTTTGGTGGCGTTATTGAAGGAATCCCTTTTTAGTACTAATTGGATGGGGAAGTGATCAGAGTGGGTGCTAGGAAGGTGTATCATAGTAGCCTTAGGGTATTGGGAAGTCCAGCCCTCATTGGCAAAACACCTATCAATTCTTTCAAGAATTAGACAAGTCTTATTCTTATATATTTTATTTGTCCGGGTGAATTTACTGTCTTTGTATCCTAAGTCTAATAATTTGCATTCATTAAGGTATTTCCACAACAAGTTACTACGACTAGGGTTTATAGAGTTACCCCCAAATTTATCCCTAGCTTTCAGAACTTCATTGAAGTCTCCTCCTACAAGCCAGTAGTTTATGGAGGTTTCGGAGATAGTAACTAAGCTCTCCTAGAGTAGCTTCCTGTTAGCTAAAATATTACTAGCATAGATGGAAGAAAATAACCGGGGTGTGGTCAGGGAGTACCTTTACCATGGCATAGATACCCTGAGGGGTGATGGAGACCTTTTCCACATTAACACTATCTTCTTTCCACATTAGCACGATCCTACCAAATAACCAATAGCCGGAGATTTGATTATCAGATCCAATTGCAGTTCTTCTGCCAGTTTTTTATGCTCAGCCATCTTGGTCTCTAGTAGTACCAGCATAGCTGGCTTGTGGAGCTTGACCATATCCATGCAGTGCCTCTTGAATTCAGCGTTGTTACCACCCCTAACATTCTATATGATGTAGTTCATTAGGGGTGGTCGGGTGGTTGGGAACTGGCTTTCCTGAGGTTTCTCCATTCCCTGTGGGGTCCTCTTTGGAGTCTTTTGGGTCTTTCCCCTCAGGCTGAGGACTGGAGTCAGATTGAACATCGTCTTGGTCACACCTTGGGAGTGGTGAGACACTAGACTCAGTCAACATTTGGTCATCGTTCTTGGGAACAACAACACTAGTACTTCGCTGGTCTCTACACTAAACTCTATTGCCCTGACTGAGTCCAGTAGTAGAGAATCTGTACGAAGGGGACCATATGTTGTTTCTTCCATTTCTGGTAGGCTTTTCCTTTTCAGGAGATTTAGGGTCTTGTTGATTTCCCTTATGATGTTGCCTAGTGGTGGATACGGTTTATTCTATGGTTGAGCAGAAAATGATGGTGCCTAGTGGATTTGTGGTTCCATGGTCACAAAGACCGGCGCCGCTGCTGGATTCTCTATTGCCGGATCTGGGAAGAATGGTATTGACTGGAAGGCTTGGGACATTATATTGTTGAACAGAGGTGGATCGACGTTTGGTTTCATGTTGTCGTTATTCGCCGTTGTCTGCCATAGGCATGTACCAAAGGCAGCCAAGGCCATGTTAGGTCTTCCATCGTTACCCTCATCAGATGTGCCGGATTCTAGACAATCAAGGTCATTGGTTGATTTCCCAAGGTGAAATTGTAGGCTAATCCTTGTCCCTGTAGCACTACCTCCAGCCAGGATGCTGGTAGGTGGTCTGGTGGTACTGACAGCGAGGTCACAATGGTGTGTGGCGTTTGTTTTTTTCCCATTTTTGTGTTTTTTTATTTGCTACTTTGGGTAATGGGGAGATTATGTTAATGGGATGCTTCATAATTGCACCCTTTGGTGTCAAATCTTGGTCAGTGAACGAGGAAGCGGTTATTGTATCTGGGGAGTGCTCATTTGAAAGAAGGACAAGCTAAGAGAAAATAATAAGAAAATGTGAGTGTTGGTTTCAATCAAACAATGATTAAGAGATGACTAACTTTCATGAAATCAAGATCTGTTAAGTAGAAAAGTCTCAAGAAGTGCCGAAGGTACTATCCCTAAGCTCCATTATATCCTAATTTTTATCCAATATAACTTCTTTCTATTGGAAGTTCAGACCATTTAATAAATATAGAAGTTCATTTGCTGTCTATTGTTGTTCATCAATTTCTTTTTCCATTTTACTGTTAGGGTCAAATGCTATTGAGTATTTGATTATGGTGTCACATTGCATCGTACTAGCGGGATGGGTTAATAGAATGTTATAAGATGGTGAACTTCATGTCACAATGAGTGCTTATTGGATAATGGGAGGAAGAATTACTATCATGTTTAAGAAAATAAATAATTACTAGCATGTTACATGATGAAAAAGTTCATGTTGATTGTTGTCTCTAGTTTTTCCAGGGATGATAGATTCATAGCATGTTATAAGATAGGTGAACTTCATTTCAGGATGAATAATTATCGGATAACAGGAGGATTAAATACTACCATGTTTTAGAAAAAAATAATTATTAGCATGTTATATGATAAAGAAGTCAATGCCGATTATTTCCACTAGCTCTGTCAGGAATGATTATGTCATTCTTCGAACCTGGGCCTGGACGTAACACGACATCCGGTGTCTGACTAATGTGACCGAGCGAATCAACTAGTTGGTTGAATCAACATGTGATATCATAATATACTGAAAGAGCAAGATAAACTAGCACATTTTGATACACTGAAAGTTTGAATGATATAAATCAAAATGAGGAAACACTAATATAGGTCTGAAACATATTTGTAGTCAACATTGCTTAGCATGAAAAGCATGCGACTTTTTATAAATGTTACTCTAGTCTATAAAGTCTGTAATGAAGTACTGAGAGCACTGACTGCAAATACTGAAAGATTGTAAACTAATGGTAATGCCTTGAAAGAACTGAGTCTCACCAAATAGCTGGTACGAGAATCATAGCTCTCTGAATCTTCAACTTGTAAATTGTTACCTGCATCGTGAGATGCATGCCCCAGGCGAAAGGGACGTCAGTACATTTGAATTACACTGGTATGTAAAGCAACTGAAAGAAAGAACTATAAATGCTAAAACTGAAACTGAGCTAATAACTGTGAACTGATAACTGAAATGATAACTGTTGAAACTGAAACTGAAACTAAAATGATAACTGATAACTGATAACTGAATAAAGGAAGTAAGGATATGAATACTCCCTACTCTAAATGATGAACCATCTGTTTGTCTGAATAAAATACGGTCTCGAGCCCAGTATATATGTGCACAAGCTACGACCTCAGGCCCAAGTATACATATACATAACTACGACCTCAGGCCCAAAAATGCATAAATCATAAACTACGGCCTTAGTCCCAAACATGCATAAAACTTAAACTATGACCTCAGACCCAAATACAGGTGTTCAACATTCAGGGATTTAAATTTTGAGAATCATACTACAATATGTGATGCTGAAATATTGAATCATATTGAGTCACATGATATTGGAATACTGAATAGGACTAGACTGAGACATGTATTCATGAACTGATTATGAAAACTAAAACTTCAACTATTTATGACATGATGAGTAATCTAGACTGAGACTCATGGGTATCAAACACAAGTCTATATTGATTACGCACTGAGCTCACAACATTCAGAGTGAAAGTCATGAACGAATTACGAAGCTAGAGAATAGAAGTTCTGCAACTATTCAAGGAACTAGGCTCAACTATATTTCTGAGGTAATTAGTAATGTTGTAATAGAAATATAGTGTATGGAGAATCATTAACATTCCCAAACATAGAGAGTTAGCCTCACATACCGTAAATTCCTGCTCTTGAGTGTAATACAATATTCTCCAACCCTTTCAACTGTAATCTATATCAATACAAGTCAAAGGGATTCCATGTTAGCAATAATTAAAAAATTTATGGTCACTTAGACATTTCATCAAACACTTTATGGGCGTAAAACCTCATAACCCTTATGATGTTTGTATACCCACGCATTCTCTTGCTCCAAGATAAATTTTATGATCTCAAATTTCTTTCAATCAATTTCATTCTTCATCGCCCATAAGATAAACAACACCCTTAACGAATAATCAACAATCAACAACCCATGCATATAATTATGGATATTTCTCAATCAAACACATCAACTCATATCTCATGAATTTTGAGTCCATAATTCAATATTATAATCAAGTAGAGGGTGAAGTTATTACCTTTTGGCGTTCAATCCTCTTGAATTCGAGTTCTAGAGTTTTTTCTCTCAACAATGATGGCTCAACGGAATATCTAATGATTTTAACGGTTTACCCATGTTAATAAGGTGTTGGAGAATTGAGTTAACATAGAATCACCATTAGAATTCACCTTGGATGGTGGAGGGACCTTGGAGGAGGTTAGGTTCTTGAGCTTTCCTTTCTAGAGCAAGTTTTTGTATTTTGGGGTGTGGGGGACGAGGTAAGGCTTATAAAATGGCTTTCCGAGTGTGCCCCCACGCAGGTGACGGCCCACGTGCACCTAAACGTGCATCGAAGTTAGTAGCACTGCCACAAGTGCGCGTACGGGACCAGTTGGGTGCGCACCTGCGGGTGCATATTGCGCATTGTCCAGTAAAATACACAGTGTTTTTCTCAGAAACCCGCTCAGGCTCCACAATATATCATTGGAAAGATATTTCAATGGGCTATAACTTTCCTGTTTTAGTGTTTTCTCCAATTTCAGTGTTTTCTCCAATTTCTAACAGAATTCCATGAAATTAGGCTGAAAAGTAGACATTCCATAAACTTAGTCGATTTTATCGAATCTTATGCACCTCACTTTCTGTCTTGATTTCAAACCAACTATTTCCATGTATAATTATCCCGATAGGACTTTAAATCTCTGAAATATCAAATTAATACCCATTTAACATACCACACGTAGTCCGAATTTACTGGGTTTTACAGATCAATCTACTATGTTGTTGCTCAGGTAACTTACATATGATCCATGTACTACATAAATATATTGACATCTTTATCAGAATATAGAAGAACATCCAACTAAGTTTTCTTAATTAACACTTAAATTTTCTAGGGTGGATAAGGAAAAAGTGCCGCGATTTTCAGCTATTGTCTTGTAGCTTTGACACCAACGTGACCAAATTAAGTTTTATGTTGCTTGTGGGAGTAGAGGTAGATATCATTCAAGATGAAATTTTTGCAGCGGAAGCAAATTGCCAACGCCTTTACTACTTATATTGTCACTTGCCAACGCCTTTACTACTTCTATTGTCACTATCCTTGCTGCTCTAAGTGAGATGAGCAATAACATTCTGATATATATCTGCTCTTCACATATCATGAATAAACTTTTTATCGCACTAAGATTTTTTTTTTTTTTTTTTGGCTTGAATGTTGCTATGTAGTTGCAGCAATATGAGTATTTTAACTAGGTTAACTATTGAAAATAAGATTCTTCTTTACTTTTCAAATGATGAACTTATAGTTCTCTTTTCTTATTTTGTTGACCTAAGCAATAACAGAAGGCTAGCATTTTCTCTCTTTTTCTTTGTATTGATCATCCTAGATTTAGTTTCTCGGTATGGTATGTTTTGATCCCAATGCTTGATTTTTTCTTTCTTTCGGTGGATACCAAGATAAAAGTATGTGATGTCAACTGCACCTGTTAAAATCCAGATTTTATCCAAGAGTAGCGTCAACTTTTGTATTGGTTGCCTCACCAACACGAAGATAAATAATCTGACTGATTTTGTATTTCTCATTCGCGTGAAAGTAAGCTCAAGAATCTAGTTGTACAATCTTGTTCACAACTGAATGTACATGGTATAAAGTGTATTATGTTTATGTTTAGTCAGCTTGATTTTGCTATCTTTTTATTATGTTTATATTTAGTCAACTTAATTTTGCTTTCTTTTTTCGGGTAGTCCTACAAAAAAATTAAAATAAGTATATGTTGCACCACGTTTGCACAACGATGTTAGGCATAGTCCGTGCTCAACGGTGCGGGCACAGGCCATCTAGTTTATTACCTAAGTAGAAGTCCTTAGTGGCATTATATCCTTTCAAAGAATTACCACTAAACTGTAGTAAGTTGAATTGATTCATTTGGCCAAATGAACAATTCACCAATCTCTTATCTTGATGATAGTTAAACTTATATAGAATGGAGCAGCTTCTCATTTCGTCAACATCGGGTAAACAAAATGGCATACTATAGTTAATATTTTATTTTTGTTAAACACGGAAAATGTAGGATATATAAAAGCTCAAACCTTCAACAACCCTCCTCCACCATCCCCCAACAAAAATCCTCTTCTTTAATGGTGAATAAGCAAAGAAAAACCATTTGGGGGAGAGGCCGAAGGTTCTGCTTAACTCAATAACTTTTGTTCAATTAGTGTATTTGTGTTACAAAAAATTATAAAATAAGTATCATTCAATATATACAAATATTTAAAAACTCAGTCATTAGCACTCGTTGTTTTAAAGTTCAAAATCCATAAGTTTGAAATCTTGCTTTCAACTCTGGGGTACGTGGGGTCGACAATGTTATAGTGCGATTGCAAATTGCCCAAAAAAATAATGGATGTAACTTCACATTATGAAAGCAACCATGCATAAAAATAAATACCATTTTTGTATATCCAACTACTATATGTCAATTAAATGGAGTGGTAGGAGACAAATCTTAAAACCTGAAATAAGTGAGTAGCATATGCATTTTCATAAGAAAACACATGGTGTGGTGATGACGATCGGGACAGCGCACCATTGACAACGCCACCACATGAGGTTGCCAGAAATCTATGGTTAAATATCGGTGCTTGACATTATTTAATTAAAAATTTTGATGGTTAAGAAGCTAAGGAACTCTCTATAGAGTTGGAAATATTAAGTGCGAAAGTGCTATTACAAGTACTTTGTTTGCTGCTATTTGACTAAAATATATATTGCTGTGTGGTTTGGAAGCGATGAGAGGTGGCTCCTTTAATATATCCATATTAGAAGTGCACGCACATTTGTGGTGGTCTGGTGGAAATGCAATTGGAATTTCCTTCTGGATTGTGCCCTCTCCACTTCTATCAAATTTCTTACCTGTAGTGTGTGGTACTAAGTGGCGGAAGCAGAATTTTTTTAAAAGGATTCGAAAAATAAACACGCAAAAAAATTGAGGTTTATCATATGATATATATATATATGAAAAGAAAATTAACTTTATATACAAAAAGTTACTTTTGATAAAGAAGATTCAGCTGAACCCCGTCCACCTACCTAGCTCCGCCCCTGAATGAAAACAGCAGGTGCAGATACATCATATTTATTGTTTTTTTCTACTTGAAAGATGCAGAGGCAGTGCGGAAATGATTCAACTTGATAGGCGGAGCATAGTAGTATTATTGGTATAGTAACATACAAATTTTGCATCAAATAGTTCAGAAATCCTTATTTTAATTCGACAGAAGAATTGAATATCACGATTTTTGTGACAAATAGTTGATGACTCCTATCTACACAACTTGCTTGCATGGACATATTTATTTATTCAATTTTGTATTCAATAACCATTTAAGAATTAATGGTCAAAATGCAAGTAGCAGAATTTAATAGAGTAAACCAGTTTACACTCTCAAGCACGACGCAGCTAAGTTAGTTAGTTTATCATCATTATAGTTAAAGAGCGCTTAACTAAATATAACTCTGTTACCTATCTACATGTGACACGTTGACTATAGACATAATTGATAATTAACAATTAGTCCCTGGCGTTTAAAGATAGATAAGATAAGAATACATGCCAAGGTTGCAGCACGTTCCTACGTATTGGCTTCATTTTGTTGTTCTTTTTTTAATCTTTTCCTTTTTATATTTTTTCCTGAACACGAAGTCTCTTTAAAGTTTGTTATTAGCTAATTTTCGGAATACCTTAGACTTATTAGTCTGTTTGGCAGATAATATTGGCCTATGGTCGTCTAACCTTTTCTACGTTCTCATTCCTCCTTGTTTTCGGATATTTTAAAGCTTTCAGAAAAATAATACTTACATAATATTTTGGAGAGTTAAAGTATTTGATTAAAGTTTGAAGAAAAAAATAATTTTGAGTAGTGACAAAAAGTTGTACTATTTGCTGCGGACCAAACCGAAAATTTGTAGCTCTCCTTTGAATTTTGAAGTAGATGCAGAAAATCAATTTTTCATCAGAATTTGTGTTGTTGTTATTTTGTTCTTTTTATGGTAAACTGATACTACTATAAACTGTTCTATTTATAATATAGTTTTTACACTGATAATGTATATAATTTAAAATATTATTAAATGTAATAATATAAAACTATTTAATTTTACTGTTGCTGTTTTTATGTATTATAAACATTTTGACATGATATATCAAAAATAATTAGATGATAAAAATATTATCAGTCAAAAAATTCTTTCTATAATCAATATACAGATAAACAGAACCATATACTGTACCGTATAACGGCGTCACAATGTTAAAAGGCGTAACTGCCCACACAAACTGCGGCAGAACAAACCAGGGTGCCCACCAACGGCTTCCACAGATTACACCCAAACTGAAACCACCGTTACTTTCACATGTCCACATCATCATTAGGCGTTAGCCCCCCCCCCC
>ML284123.1:17592-51500 GCA_005239495.1 Nicotiana undulata
CACCCCCCACCCTCCCCCACCCCCACTCTATAAATAACTAGCATTGCGTGAATAACGCAGTCTTTAAAGTCACTTCCACGTTAAACGCTTTAGGTTCACATATCATAAAACCACTGTTTCTTGTGTACGCCCGGCCATATGAAGTTCCTACCGGAATTTGCCTTATGTTGGGGTGGCGCTACCATCACCCCAACGGTGACAGAGTCTGTCACCACTCCTCAGCCGCAGGAGGAGCAGCAAAATCAAGGGAGAAATAGCAGCGAAGCTGCTACTCCAGGTACTATACGGGGGAGGGGAAGAAGGGTAGTAAAGCCCAAAAGTGCAGCGAATTGGAAACCGGCGCTTCGAGTAATATCAGAAGAAAGAGTGATGTCTGATATTGTTGGTAATGGTAACGGAGGAAGATCAAAAGAACGTGCAGCCGTTCCGTCTTCTTGCGCCAAATCCGCTGCTAAAGTTAAAGCTAAATCTATTGCTAGAACCCAGTTATCTCCTAGACACGGCGACGATTACTGGTATTGACTAATCTCTCTCTCTCTCTCTACAAGAAAAAAATGTGGAATTTACGAGCTAAAGTTTGTTTGGCTTTGCGTGTATTGCAGGAAATCAACAGGTCCGATGGCCGTGCCAGCATTTTCGCCGACAGCATTTTTATTTTGAGCTTTGTATTTTGCTGTTCTTGTGTAGCGTATTATATGAATTGTGAATATTAATGAATCAATTTCTTGTATGTATTTTCTCTCCCTTTTATTTTATCTTTTGTATTATAAGTTGGAAATGGAATATAATTATTCAGAATTCATCGGAATCAGTATCGTAGAACTGTTATATATATATATTCAAGTCGATTTTCAGTAAATTTGTTTTGCTAGAAAATCTCAAATGCCAAACAAGTCAACTCAGCAGAAATAATGAGGTGTTACTTTGCCTTTTATGTTTCCCCTCCTAATCTTAAACATTCAATTTAAGATGATTTACCTCGGATAGATTTTGATTAATTAAACTAATAAACTAATGCACGATGCATATCAATCTCAGGGTGCTTCTAACGAATTAAGTATTTATCATATTTCAAAACCTATAATTTCAGGAAGAAGCCTAATTCATGATTCCTAATTATTTTCCTTGTGCTATTCCATGCAAATAATACCTCTTCGAAAATGAAGAAGCTGAGGCCTGGGTGTTACAAACATTTCAACCAACATTCAATTTTTTAACTACAATACTAGCTAGTAACTCAAAGAATAGATTAACAATGGTGGTAATGGTTAATTAGCATTAGTTCATAACTACTAATATGCAACTTCTCTAATTAACAAGGTTCCAACCATTTTGATATTGTGACTATACAGTATAAATAAACACTTATTGTTAATTGTAATATTACACTTTTAATAAAACTATTATTGAACTTGATTACTGTACATGGACCAATTTAAGCACAACCATATATACATGCAGTATATGTGTCTAAGTATAATAACTTTGGGGCGTTGACATACGTACTATATGTAATCTTCATATGAAAATTTGTATTAACTATCGGATGTTTGGTAGGAAAAATAGGAAAAGCATATTAAAATCTGCATAATTTGTACTAGAACATGTGGTCTTTTTTTCTTCGTAGGGGAATTATGGTAATCTCCACTTTACAATTAGGCGCGCGTTTGGTTGTATTGTTTATATAAGGTAAATAATGGTGTCAAGAATTTCTTATACTCTACTATTTAATACTATTACTCTCTTCGTCCCAAAATATACGTTGACATTTATGATACTTGGATTTCGAAAGTCAAATAAATTTTTCTTTGATTATAATTTTTCGCAGCTCCATGCTTCCTCTACAGAATATCTCTTGTATAACCAATCTAACTATCTCCCCAGCTGATATTTGTTTATGTTGAAATACTTTGAGATTCCTTTCATGCCATAGTTAATATACACTGCTAGCAATAGTCATTCTGTAAATTTCAGCAGATGCACTCTTTCCATTATGTTGTGATATAGCCCATTGTCTTCTGCATCCTATTTCATAGATTGCCTATATATACACTGTAACAGTTTTTGCCACACTTCAATAGATAGATAGTGTACATACATAGAACAAATGGGATATACTTTCTTCAGCCGCTCCACACAAAGGACATGTTGCATCATGTATCACTCCCCATCTCTTTAGTCTGTCCCTTGTATATAATCTACCATGAGACGTGAGCAGAAGTTTGAAGTTCCATTTAGGGGCACTCTGATTGTTGCAAATCAGCCTTCTCCGGGCCACCTTTGCCACATTACCCCTCAGCTTGCAATAAATGTTTTTGATTGATAATTGGACCATTACATCTCATCCATACTCATTTCAGCCTGTATGACCTATTAATTAGATAGTGAAAATAATCATTTAGAGGTTTTCCTTGTACATTTCACAATATTATTCCCACATGGATAATATCTATATATGGATAACCACGCCAGTATCCATATTGATTTGTGGCTTTGTGAGTATTTGAATAAGACGCTTTAATTTTTTTAGGATGAAGTAAAAAAAAATTTCTTTGAATAAGACGCTTTAATTGTATCGTATGCAGTCCAGGTGATTTGCATGCAATATCAATATGAACGCGCTGGATTCTATTAAAAAAACGAATGAAAATTTCCTGTCAGAAAGCAACCAATCTGATTGATATTTTCTTAAACGATGTATAACTGGTCGAAACTTGGTAACGACGTCTTGTTAGGAGTAGAAAACAAATCAGAAACCTGCCATAACTACATCTTTGTCTATTATCGTTCCAGATTTTGGCTTTTTATTTATTTATTTTTATTTAGTGTCCGGTACTCGTTATGGGGCACAATTAATCCAGATCTGCGTTAGAAAAAAAAAGTCCGGTAAAAGGTTCCCTACAAAAGGTGATCTATTCACATGGCTCGAACTCGAAATTTTTTATTAAGGATGGAGGGACACCTAATTAAAATCCTACCACAACGTTTGATAGTAAGCGCGCTTCTTAAATTAGTTGAAGCTGTGTGAAAAGAATTTTCCAGAAACGAAAACACTGAGCCACAAAATGTTCTGCCCTAAACCAATGGAGATTACTGAACAGGTAACGTGATGACTAGGTACGTTTTTGTGGTGAAAACGCAATGGTATTTCCCTCTAAACTATGGCATTCAGTAGAGGCACATTGATTTATTGTACATCTTAGATTTTTTTATCTCAATCTGCTTTGAATGTTTTTCTGGTTCTTACAATTAAAAGCTACCTAACCAAACAATCTAGGGCCCAACGAAATTGTCCAGGTGCTACTATAAAATTATGAATGATGGTGACAAGTTGATGAGGTTTAAATTCATATAGTATATATATATATATATATTTATATATATATATATATATATATATATATATATTTTATTTTTTTTAAAAGGTAACATCAGATTTTTTATTTAAATATTTGTGGGTTGTTCAGGAGACTAGTTACTATTTCGCCATGCAAAGTCTTAACACATAACTGTGCAATTTAAAACACTTCATTGGTTCATTGCACTTGAAAAACTTTTAAAATTTGCACCATCGGGTGAAGTTAAGTTATAGCAATATGTAGCTGTTAATAATAAACTTATACGATAATCAAGAAATTAAATAAGACAAATAACATGCTTTAATAAATTAAATTACAAAAATAATATAAAAATTATTAATTAGATAGTGTGGATAAACTTTGCTTAGATTTTAATGTGACTAGGGGAGATATAAAAGAGAAAAGAGGAATCTAAAAGAAAATATAGGCCACTATTTATCACCTAAGTATGTCTACCCTATTCCCTTGACCTTATACACATTTTATCAGCAATGCAACAAAAAAATCTAGATAAGAAAGTTAATGTAATAACAAAAATTCTAGATAAAAAAGTTAATGTATTATTGGCTAAACATAGAATCCTAATATCAATACTGTTTTTACCTTGAATATTCTTGTAGCCCATTCTAATAAAAGGCCACCAAAACAAAATAGGTGGCCCAATGATGATGACGAATAATAGTTCTGATGTTATAATTAAGAGTCTTCTACCACACGCCAGTGGCCCACATTCAAAATCTTAAAACATCAATTCACTTTATAATTTTAACTCTCCTATAATTAAATAAAAAATTTATGTCCAAGTATATATTTTTGTCACGATCCGAAATTCTTACCGTCGAGATTGTTGTGGCGCCTAACATTTCACTTGGTAGGCAAGCCAACGTTAAATTTATTCATTTTTCAACAGATTAAATTAAATAATAAGAAAAGACTAAAATAAATATAACAATCCAAAATAATGTGCGGAAGCTAAAACAACTAAAATATCTGATACAACTCTGAACCCGGTGTCACAAGTGCACGAGCTACTAGAATAGTACAAATAAGTGTCATGAAATAACATGAAGTTGTCTGAAAGGAAAGTACACTGTTAAATAAAAAGGAAAGGGGATTCTAGGAGCCGCGGGCACTGAGCATCTGTACCTCAAGTCTCCACGAGTTGTCCAATCCGAGCACGCTAATAACCACCGTTGGGACCGACTCCAAGGTCTGCACAGAGTGTAGAATGAGTACAACCGACTCCATGTACTCTGTAAGTGCCGAGCTTAACCACGACGAAGTAGTGACGAGGCTAAGGCAGGTCACTCATATCTTGTCGCAGTATATAACAGTCAACTGAAAATAATAGCTACAGCCTCAAGAAATAAGCCAGTGATGTTCAGAATTACCAATCCTTAGAGTTCCAAATGAAAATACCGAAAACCAACACATCTCAAGGAAATAGAAACACATAGGTTGTTGCGGCGCGCAATACGATCCCACCGTACCACACAGAATTCTCCCTTATTTCACCGTAACAACATCAACAACAATAATATATATATATATATATATATAAATATTGCGACGTGCAACCCGATCCCACCATGTAACAATATCAATATCATAATTCACCCTTATTTCACTGTAACAATCTACCCTTATTCTACCTGTTGCGGTGTACAACCCGATCCCACCGTATCAATACAAGTTCACCCGTATTCCACCATATCAATCACCCCTTATTTTTCGGCTTGCAACCCGATCCCACATCAGTACTAGTTCCCCCTTATTCCACCATATCAATCCACCCTTATTTCACTTGTTGCGGCGTGCAACCCGATTGCTTAACTAAAGAATTAGATCTCTGCCAAAGCTATTTTAAGAAGAACACGGGTTTCTGATAACCAAAAGAATATGAAAATAATTGTAAATAGATTTGTAAATAAAAAGCAGTAATGATGCGCAAAAGTAAGTATATTTTAATAGTTGTTCTAATGTGTCCTTACAAGTTATATTTTACTCCTTTTATAGGAATTTCTTAATATAACGTTTACTCTTTTCAGTGATTGAGCATTAATGGCTAAATAATGGCGTTAATGTAACGTTACAATGATTAATCATAACTGTTGCGTGAAGATTGTGTAACGTTTGGCTCATTAATTGAAGATCTATGAATCTGCCGTCTAATCTGCCTTGATTCATTCTGACCGTGTCTCTTCATCTCCTCAATCTGGTTGAGATTCCCGTATCTGATTACCTCGTGGGTATGCTATTCCGTTCCTCTTTGTCTCGTACCTCTTCATAAAGTCTCGTCCAGTTGTCATGTCTTCATTGCTCCACATGGATTGTTGAGTCATAATTAGTACACGTGTAAAGCTTATTTTTACAAATACAGATAGTCCCCCGACTTATTATTTATTTATCTATTTAATATTTGATAAGTGGATACTCATTTATGGAGGGAATATTTTGCCGCCGCCTCACTCGTACCATTGTATTCGTCTCTGAATGTTGTTGATACCCAATTTTTCCTCAAATTATTTTTTTTAAAAACTTGCATACATACCTTTTAAAAATCACTTTTATAATAATTGGCATTTTCCATATTCTTATCACTTCATTTTATTTGATATTTTATATTCAATAATTATTCGTAAAATATATTATAAATAATGTGAAAATATTTCCTAACTCAGTATCTTGATTTTAATCCTATTTTACACTATTGGGATTTAATTATTTCACAAATCGGCCAATATTGGCACTATTCAGCTAATTATAGAAAATTTTGCAATTATAGCACATCCGTGCATTTTATACTATTTTCAGTCAATATTAGTCATTTTTACATTTAATATTATCTAATTACCTTTATTTCATTTATTTAGCCTCAATTTCATTTTTTTGTATAATTATTAGCTGTTTTATTAATTATTTATATATTTTTGGGGTATTTAACTAATAGCCACACTTTATTTAAATTCTGGCCTAAATCTAACCTAACCCATCTGATCTTTAACCCCAAATCGACCCAGCCCAAATCTATTAACCATACCCGGCCCAACCCCGGATCAATCTGAGTCGTTGATCAAATTAGATCAACGGGCCATATTAATCTTTCCTTAATTAATTTGAACCACCCTCCCAACCGACCCTCACTCTTCACCCACCACTCATCTCTCTAACTCTCGTCTCTCTCTCTCTAGTCTCTAGAGACTTCCGTCTCTTTGTCTCCGATGGAGCTCCATCCCTTCCTCTGGCCGTCTCCGGCCACCATCCTTTCAACCACGAGCTTCCATGAGTCTCCTTCACTTAGCTCATTTTCTATCTGAAGCCCTCGAGGGCCTGGGCCATGCTGACTCGCACTTGGGGCTCATGCTTTGGTTGTTCTTGGCCTCTCCAGTGGGGTTTGGGCATAGCCACACCATACCCATTACGCTTCTTGAGTTTTGCAGCAGGTTTTCCGTTTCAATTCGATTCTCCTGTGAAACCCTAATTTCTGCCTAAACCTCTCAGATCTATGGTGTTTTTAGCGATTCAAGCATGTCTCTTTATGTTTTACATTGTTCTTGACTAGAACTTTAAAAATCATCAGTTTTAAAACGATTTCACTTCCTTTTAAAGTTAGGGTTTCTCAGAACTCTTTTATGCTTGTTTAAAACTAAGTCTCTCTTTGCGTTTAAATCTTTTCTTTGCATATCATGACTGATTCTGTGATTTACTAGCTTTTTATCTTGCATATGTTAAAAGCCCTAATTTTTCTAGACTTCTTCGTTTGGTCCTGTGTATTAGCATGACTGCTCGTTTCTTGTTTAAGTTGCTGTGATTATCTGCCTCGAATATGTTCTACTGAATTTTTTTAGCCTAACTTATATCACCTCTATGTGTTTATGTCCATCTTGATTGTTCAGACTTGCATCTTTCTATCAATACTTGTTTAACCTGCACGTTTACTATGTCTGGTTATTCTTGTCTATTTATATGATGAATACAGAATTGTGACTCCTTCTTGGATTGATTCTGGATTCCATACTTTTGGGGTTTGATTGATAAACCTTCCTTTAAAACCTCAATTTCTACCTCTCCTATTCAAATTAATTGATTAACTTAACTTATCTGATGTGATACTTTATTCTTACTGGCTATTTCCTTAATTAAAATGTTTTGAACTTAGCCCTAATTGTTTACCCTATACTTGCTGAATTTGAATCTTTCCTTGTCAGTCATATATTGATTTCTTTCCATATATGTTAATGGTCCTTACCGTTTGAATTAATCTCCTTAACTTAAGGGAGTACTTGTCCTGATTTTGCTCTAATGGATTCTGAGTTCTTTGATTACCATGCCATTGTGATTCTTACCATATTTGCTTACTCGTTTTCAACATTAAAAATACTCTGACCTCTTTTGCATAACACACACACGAATACATTGATACATTGCACATCACTAAGGAATACTCAAAACTCAGAGCACTGACATTGTTCTGAGTTCTCTTTGCTTTCATACCCCTCCTTTCTTTCTCTTCACGCTAGTTATTGACCACTCAGGCAGCTGAAAGCCCAAGACTGAGTAATCATTGTTGCTCTCTTGCATCTGCATACTACTGTTCTGTTGCTCTCTTGCATCTGCATACTACTGTTATGTTGCTCTCCTTTGCTCTGCATACTTGCTGCACTTTGCTGCTCTATACCCTTGACTGGTATGTTACTAATTTAAGTTTACAGTGTCTCCACACATTATGTTTCAGTTCATGTTAATCTACTTGTTGTTCCTTTTGTGCTTTATCTTATGGTTTTACTGCCTACCATGTAACTAGTATGCTTCTATGATTTCTCCTTCTCTTTTAGTATAAGATGTCTCCTGCTTTACCTTGTATGATCCGCTATAACCCTGTTTGACCCCTATGGAGTCAGCATGCCTGCTTGTCTATGTGATCATCCTTTTCTTGTCTCAACATGACTGTTGTTTCTTGTCTGTTCTTATCCTCTACTTAGCTTATCATGCTACAGACATGTGTTCCCTCCCCATGACACCTAAAGACTATATGATTATGACTCTATACCTAATATGTGACTCTACGATGCTTTATGACAACTATGTGATAATTATTTAAGAACTTGTAACTTTATTCTACTGCTAGCATGTGAATTAATTGTCCCCAACTCCCTATCCTTGTTTGTGTTTGTCTTCTTGAACTCTCTATATGTTGAATTGTGGTTGCACTACCTCTTTCCTTTTGTAAACTAGTTTTCATAAACTCTTACATTGTCCTCTGAAGTTATATTTCAAAACTGTTACTTCAAACTACTTTCAAACTCAACTCTTTCAAACTACAAGCACTTCACACTATTCCTAGAAAACTTAGGTTCCACCCCCTCAGTGTGAGCATTGCTTAGGGAACCCTTGAGTTCCCTCTGAACTTTGACACACTGAGGCTGGTAATTCCACACTGCACATGCTTAATTTTTGGCAATTATGTCTGGGTGCTAGTATTGGCCAGGGACACACGAGGGCCCTAGGGAGCTTTGCTGCACCCGGACCATGTAAGGCTGTGAGACTCGAAAGGATCGAGGTTAAAAGACATGGGCCTGATTAAAGGCTCCCTATAGAAGTAGCTTCTTATTTTCTTTTAGTGATGTAACTCATTATTTCTGGCTTGTAATAATTTTTAAATAAATAATTGGGGCTGGATAGTGAATGTGGGAGGGGACTATGCATGTTTAGTATAGTGTGGGTAGAGACCATGACTATAGGATTTTACTTACCTGTGTGCGCAATAGATATCATGCTTAGGACATGCATACCATGCATTAGAAATCATGTTTAGGTTCTTTATTTCAGCATATTTATTATATTCATGTCATTTTATAAGCCCCGTTCACAGTTAACAACTATAACAAAGTAATAAACTGCTATGACGTTACTGCTACTGCATTTTCATAAGTACCACATTTAGAAATCATGTTTCAGGTATTCATGTGTGCATTAGATACCATGTTCTATAGGATTTTTCCTTCAACATGTTTGTTATTATGTGAACGCCTAGTCAATATGTATCCGATCTGGTAACCTCGTTAAAACTGTGCAAAAATGGCTAAAAACGTTTCTGCAAATTCGACATTGTCTTCAATGTATTCCACGTCTTTAAAATCAGGGTCAAGGACTTGCATTTCACTAGTTTTGACTCTCATAAGACAAAGTAATCAGTATCACGAACGCCTAGGCAAACCTTAGGCCCTATGACATGAAAATCAATCGTTTTATGTCTTGCTTGTATTAAAAGCGATCTGTAGAACTAATCAATCTCTTCTGAAATCCTTAGAACTTTGCTGTTTGTCATTGTTTTCACTCCTGCTTTGCCTAACAACCGATGGATTTTCCAAACAATTATCCCTTCTACAAAATCATTCTGTTTGAATCCTTGCTCTATTTTAAATTTACTGGTTTCTGAAATAGTTTACTTATTCTCCTTTTATTAAAGTTTTCTTAAACTACTGACCTCCACTCTGCTTTGAACTGCTGAATCTTTTAAAGTCACTTCCCCTTTTGGATCACTATGTTATTTTAAAATCATGCTTTACTGATTTTTCTAAAACTTCCCATTTACTTTTACTAGGAACTTCATTAAACTGCTGTGCACTTTTCAAATCATGCTCCTATCTTTAAATTACTGGAATTTTATAATCAATCATTCTCTTCTGAAGACTACTCTATTTTAATTGAATTCCCTGCCTTAATTACTGATTTTTCAAAGAATCAGTCCTCTGCCAAAATTGCTGAAACTCACTGTTTTCACTCAAATCTCCTGTTTTAAGTTCTGATTTTGAGACCTTTGTTGTGTTCGAGACATGCTATTTATGTGTTTACTTGTGGAGGGATCTGTGAGCCTCTTATCTGCCTTTATGTGCTTCCATACTTGTAGTCCTAATTGTTTTATATGTCGCTTAGAATTTTGTCCTTTAAAACAAAAGAGGTCAGCCTAACACTCACCCCCTGGGAATAGTAGTCCTAAATACCCTCCAGGACTGATAGGATGGGACGGGTAATAGCACGCAATAAGCTTCGTGACCAGCACACGCGTTTAAATACATTAGCGGGGTGGGGAAGGGTAGAATATGGATATGATGACCGGTGTGCTAATACCACGTGAAGCCCCTCTCCGAGGCGTGACATACCGGGTATTGCATTGATGTGATCCATATTACTTTAAAACCTAGGACATTTTCATTCAAATGATTTTACTTTTCTATTCTTTAAATTTCTTTTAATAATTTCAGTATTTACTTGAAATTCCCTCTAACGTGAGCCTTGCTTGTCATTTGTTTACCATCCAAATTCACAAAATTACTTGGCTGGGATCCACAATTGTGGATCTCGAGGGGTGCCTAATACCTTCCCCTCGGGATAATTTCAAGCCCTTACCCAATCTCTAGTCATGCAAACTAGTTTCATGAGTTAATTATTCTTGGTGCCCTAACGCACCATAAAATCGTTAGGTGTCGACTCTTCCTTAAACCTTTTCCTTTAAGGAGTTGTCCAGAATGTCATGAAACCCGATCTCCGCGTACCTAACCCGTGCGAGAAAAAGGGGGGGAGCGACAAATGTTTGCGTCGCTTGTCACTTCCATTTAATGCATGTGCCATGCGGCATCCCCAGATTGGTTCTGCAATTATTCAGCGCCTTTTAGGGCTTTTTGCGGCTGCATCTGTCACGAAGTGACAACTTCAACTATGACTTTCACATCACTGTTTTTTCCATTTTTGACGGTCGCCTTCGAGTATAAATACCCCTTTTCCTTTCTTTACTTTTCACGAAAAACTTCCAACCTTCTTTCTTTATTTGTAAATTCTTCATCTTCGTAAATATGTCTTCTTCAAACCAACAATCTAGAAAGGTCATCATTGTAGATGAATTGACTCCCTCTTCTGCTCGAACAAGGAGTAGGAGAGGCGGTAGGCTTAGGAGCTTAAGTTCTACTCCTTCCAGGGGTTCTTTATTATTCTTCTCCCCCACCATCTTCTAGGTCTAATATTCCTTCATCTTCTTCGAGGGCTAGGGCTTCTAGATCTTCATCAAAGAGTAGAGACACATAATAAACCACTTCGTGAGCCGAGAGTCGATGAGATTGTTCCCGTGGAGGTTTCTTTTGCCAATGATAGTCAGGCTATGAGTGATCAGCTCTCTTCAATGTCATCACATGACAGTGCTGACCTTTATCCTACCCAAATAACAGAGGGCTTAGTGTCTCTTGTACGCAGGGATTGTTATTGGAAGCCTGATTTTTCTGTTGTTGTTCCTAACAATGACCAAAGGATAACCTCTTACATGATTGGGTAATCTGTTGTCTATACTTATCCTTTCACATTAGGATTCAAGCCTCCCATCGACCCTATTATCATTAAGTTTTGTCGATTCTTCAAAGTTTGTTTGGGACAAGTCGGTCTTCTTTTTGGCGAGTAGTCGCGTGCCTTAGGTATTTGGCCAATTTAGCTTTCGTACCCTTTACTTTTCATCATCTTATTCACCTCTATTCTCCAATGTTGTTCCGCTAAGGAGTGTTTACTCTCGCGGCTAGGAGTAAAAGGGTGTTAGTTACTCCAGATGATGACAAGGATAGATGGTGGTATGTACAGTATGTTGCTGTCCCTACTGCAAGTTTAGTAGGTGAAGAAAATATCCCCTTCCCTGAGAAGTGGAACCTTGCACGTGAGTACAATTTTTCTCACTTTCCCATTTTTTTTGTTTTCGATAAATTATTAGTACCGTGACTGTTTCTTTTCCTTTTGCAGCAACCATGGGAACCGTCGAGAATGTCGATTTTCGTGATTGGGTAGAAAAACTTTTATCCGTCGCTCCTTTAGAAGAACGTTCGTGGAAGTACCTCTCTTTGAGGTTTGGTTGGAAAGTGAAGACCCATGGTAAGTGAAGATTTTTGTTTTTACTTCTTCCCTTTTTGAGCTTTATCTGACCCCTTTTACTTGGTAGGGTTTCCTGCTCGTGGAATTTCTGCTGCGACTGTGTCCGCTTCAAAGCTGTCCCTGGCTAAGGCTCAGGAGATCATCGTTGGCTCCTCCTCATCGAAAAGGAAGACGAGTGGGTCCCAGACTTTAGAGGATGAAGAGGAAGATGAGGGTTCGCTGGTCCATAGGTCACGTAGGAGGAGGATGGTCTCCGACGATGAGTCTGCGCCCGTTATTGATCCTCCCGTGCCTGAATCAGAACTTTTCGCTCCCGAAGATGCAACTCCCTCTCCTGTTCGTGAGTCCATAGATCACCTATTCCAACAAGGTTACCGTCTTTGATGAAGCCCCTCTTATTGTTTTCTCTCATCTTGCTCCGATTGCTATTTCTGCTCCCATTGCTGTTTCTGCTCCCATGGTTGTTCCTGCTCCCCAGCCTACTTCGCCCGTAGCTCCTACAACCGCCCCCGCTTCCGTGCCTTCTGCTGTTGAAGTAGGGTCTTCCAGCAGGAGGGTGATGAAGAAAGTTACAATAGAGGTTCCTGCGGCGGGCAGCCTCTTGAAAAAGTCGGACCAGGATGATGTATGGTTAAAGCCATTGATATGCCCGACTGAGAAGTATAAGCTGGAAAGCCATAGCTCCTTGACGAGATTGTGCACTTGTCCTTAAAGGTAAAACTTGCTCTTCCTTCATATGTACTTGTATATTCTTACCGTATCTAATTTATCTTTTTATGTCGATCAACATTATAGGCATAGATTTAATGAAGATAATCGTTCAAGTGGATCAATCAGCGAATGACTTACAAACCGAGGCTAACAATTGGAAGGAGCAGTACAAGACTTTACAGCTTGACATAGAGGCAATGGAGGAGGAAAAGTGTACCTTAGAGCAGTGGGTTAGAGTTTTTGCAGCAGAACTGGCCATAGAGAAGGCGTCTTCAAACCAGGCAGGCAAGGACAAAAATATCTTGGAATCTTCCTTTGTAGAGCAAGTTTCCCGTTCCACCGAAGAGATTAGAAGCCTGAAGGCCTTGTTGGATCAGAAGGAGGCATACTCTGGTGAATTTGTTCAATTGCTCACCTAAACCAGAGATGACCTCCGTATTTCTTCAGAGAAGGTCTAGTTTCTGGAAAGGTATCTTTCTCCTTTACAAGCTTCACATGATGCTGTCGTGGCTGAGAGAGATGAGCTAAGAGCTGAAGCTGAACAATGGGAGAAAGACTATGAGGCTCTTTAAGACAAAGCAACCGTCGATGTTAGCTGGGCTTATTTGAATGACCGTCTTGACACATTGACAGAATGTGCCAAGAGGGTTTTGACTTGGAAGCCGAAATTACTAAAACTAGAGAGACGATTGAGAAGTCTCAACAAAGTCAGAATTTCTCTTCACCTGAAGCCGAGGTCCCTGTTGCTCGTGTCTCTCCATCTCAAGCTTCTCCTTCTGCCAGTGAAGACAACCCCCCCATCTAGTGAAATAGTTTAAGGAACTTGGTTCTTTTTTTTTGTAACAAATGGTGGTTACCCCCGGTCCCATTGGGGATAAAGTTTGATCCTTTGTAATTCCCCAACTGACAACTTAGGGGCAACCTATGTATAAAAAAATCCATCTTAGACTAAGTTAATACTTAGTTTTTTCCCGTAATATATGAATATTAATATTAGCATGACTTTTGATTTCTTTGAGTTTTTGTTTCACTCTTAAGTCTTTGCATGCTTTCTTGAGGTTTTTGGTTTACCTCTTAGTTTTTGACTTTTCATTAAAAAATGCTTAGATCTTTCGTACCTTTTGGTAATAGGCACGATTTATAAAAGAGGGCCCTTTTTTATCGACACTTAATGAAAAAGGCGTCTCAACTTCATAATGGTGTAAAATATACAAAAGAGAGATAGGAATTTTACATGTTTTTCTTAACAATATTTTGAAGGAAGTTTTTGTATTATTTCAAACTTTCGTAATATTTTACATGTGTTTGTATATCGTCCATAACCCTTTTGTAACTGTTTTTCTTACAACAAATTTAGTATGAACTTGTACTCGTAACTGTTTTACTTTTGGAACAGTTTTTTCGAATTAATACAAGGGTATAACTGTTTTCATTTATAATAGTTTTTTGAATAAATACAAGGATAATGCTTTTTCATCCGTAACTGTTTTCATTTACAACAGTTTTTGAATAAGTACAAGGATGTGTTTTTTCATCCGTAACTCTTTTCATTTACAACAATTTTTGAATAAGTACAAGGATGTGCATTTTTATCCATAACTAATATTCTACCCTTAACTTGAATATTCATTTACATTTACGAATATGTTTTTTGAAGGTTTCTGAATCAAGCTTTGTGTTTTTGTCTTTGGCTCTTTGATTTTGCTCATTGTACTTGACTTGTTGGGAAGATGGATCTTCAGGCTTGAGCTTTGACATTTTGATAGTCTTCTTTGCTTCTTCTTTGCCTTCCATACTGTATAGTCTCCTAAGTGTTTGAGCTTTGAAGAATGAAATCTCGAGCACTTGACTAATCCTTCCTTGTGGTCCTTTTCCTGAAAAGTAAAAACATACAGGACTCGAAGGTATATAGTTTAGATGATGACTGCTTAACCCCTAAAAACGTCCATCAGAAATTTGTCACCCTAGACCGGGAATTCAGTTA
This sequence comes from Nicotiana undulata, assembly GCA_005239495.1. NCBI lineage: Eukaryota > Viridiplantae > Streptophyta > Magnoliopsida > Solanales > Solanaceae > Nicotiana > Nicotiana undulata. The sequence continues at coordinate 32,554 of ML284123.1, forward strand.
CTTCCTCGTGTCTATGCAGGTCTAATATCATCATCTGGTGATGGGTTAGCTTTTTGTCAATCATCTAAAACGGTTAGTATAATTTTAACTGTACAAAAGTAAAATCGAACGTAATGATACATGACCGGGGTATTCCTTTTACTCAGAAGTAATACTTCTTCAAATGAACAACATTCCAACTGGTTGGTAAGATTCTGCTGTCCATAGTTTCCAGCTCATAAGCGCCTTTTCCAGCAATGCCACGGACTTTGTAAAGTCCTTCCCAATTTGGATTTAGCTTTCCTGCACCAGCTTCCTTCGTCAATTGGAAGACGTTTTTAAGAACAAAGTCTCCAATTTTGAAATATCTGAGGTGAGCTTTTCTGTTATAATATCAATCTATAATTTTTTGGGCTACCATACGTATAAGTGAGGCTTCCCTCCTTTGCTCGAGTGAATCCAGATTTTTTTTCAACTCGTCGTTGTTTGTTCCTTCTATTTCTGTTATGCACCGATTTCCACCGGTATTAAAGCTTCTGTACCATAAACGAGCGCGAATGGAGTTTCTCCCGTGGCGGTTTTTGTAGTAATTCTGTAGGCCCATAATACTGCCGGTAGCTCGTCAGGCCAGTTTCCCTTGGCTTTTTCCAACCGTTTTTAAGTTGTTAACGATGACTTTGTTTGTTGACTCAACTTGCCCATTAGCCACGGGGTGATATGGTGATGAAGTGATTCGTTTGGTTTTCCAGCTTTCGAAGAATTCTGTGATTTGTGAGCCTATGAATTGCGGGCCATTGTCACACATGATCTCCTTTGGTATTCCAAAGAGGCATATTATGTGTCGCCATATGAAACTTTTCACTTTTTTTTCTCGCACCTGTTTAAAAGCGTCTGCCTCCACCCATTTTATGAAATAATAAGGTAATACGAGTAAGAACCGTACCTTTCCTTTAGTTAGGGAAAGAGGTCCCACTATATCCATACCCCATTTCATGAATTGCCATGCTGACACCACTGGGTGGAGTAACTCTGCTGGTCAATGCATATTGTTAGCATACCGTTGACATTTGTCGCATTTGGCTACGAAATGTCCAGCATCTTCTTCCATTTTAGGCCAATAGTACCATGTTCTGATTAGGGTTTTGACTAAGGATCTCACTCCTGCGTGGTTTCCACAATATACCTCATGTACTTCCTTCATCACGTACTCTGTTTGATTGGGTCCAAGACACTTTGCTAGGGGACCTCAAAACATTTTACGGTATAAATTATCACGAACTAGGCAGTGCCGTGCAGCTTTCCGGCGAAGTGCTTGAGCTGCTTTTTTTTTTTATCTTCTGGTACAGTACCATACTGCAAAAAGTTTACAATTTTGTTTCTCCAAATCCCAGGTTATATTGTTAAATGTTACCTCATTTTTGTCCTGGTCGATAGTTGAATGGAATAAGTGTATCACAATCGCATTGTCTTTATTTGTTACGTTGGTAACTGCTGCGAGGTTAGCTAATGCATCCGCTTCTGCATTTTCCTCCCTGGGTATTTGCATAACCTTCCATGACTTGAATTGCCTTGCCAGGTCTCGTGCCTTTTCTAGATATTGGTACATCCGAACCTCTCTAGCGGTATAAGTCCCCTGCATCTTGTTTATCACTAGTTGAGAGTCACTTTTGATCACGATCTGCTCGATTGAGAGTTCCCGTGCCAGTTCAAGCCCTGCAATGACAGCTTCGTACTCTGCTTCATTGTTAGTTATGGGATAACATTTAATGGCTTGTCGTATCTTTTCACCCGTAGGTGATATTAAAATAATTCCCAAGCCGGCTCCTTTTTCATTAGAAGAATCGTCAGTAAATAGAGTCCATATTCCTGGATTAGCTCCGTTGAAGATCTGTAAATTTGTTTCCACCTCAGGGATTATGCTAGTATTAAAATCAGCGATGAAATCAGCTAGAATTTGAGACTTTATTGCAGTCCTAGGCTGATATATTATGTCATGTTCGCTTAATTTTATTTCCAACTTAGCTAATCTTCCTGATAACTCTTGTTTATACAAAATATTTCTCAGTGGATATGAGGTCACAACAGTAATTGGGTGACATTGAAAGTATGGTCTTAACTTTCTAGCTTCCATAATTAGAGCTAAGGCTAATTTTTCTAGATGAGAATATCTAGTTTCAGCATCTAATAAAGACTTTATTACATAATAAATTGGAGATTGTTTACCTTTGTCTTCTCTTACCAGTACTGCACTTACGGCAATTTCTGCAACGGCAAGATATACATAGAGCCTTTCCCCCTCTTTTGGTTTAGACATCAGCGGGGGTTTTGATAGATAGGCCTTCAGATCTTTGAGAGCATGTTGGCATTCCTCAGTCCATTCGAAATGATTCTGCTTTTTTAGAACTGAAAAGAATTTAAAACTCTTCTCCGAAGACCTGGAGATAAATCTTCCTAAGGCTGCAATTCTTCCTGTTAGTCTTTGAACTTCTTTTTTGCTCGCAAGTATATCAGGTATTTCATCAATAGCTTTAATCTGAGCAGGGTTTACTTCTATACCCATATTTGATACAAGGAAACCCAAAAACTTACCTGATTCAACGCCAAAGGCGCATTTTTCTGGATTTAGTTTCATGCTATACCTGCGCAGTATTTCGAAGGTGATTGAAAGATGTTGGAAATGATCTTCCGCTCGTGTTGATTTCACCAGCATATCATCAATGTATACTTCCATTGTTTTCCCAAGATGTTCCTGGAACATCTTGGTCACTAGCCTTTGATATGTGGCTCCAGCATTTTTCAGGCCAAAAGGCACGACTTTGTAACAATAAGTCCCCCTGTTTGTAATAAAGGAAGTTTTTTCCTCGTCCGAGGGATCCATTTTTATCTGATTATAACTAGAATACGCATCTAGAAAGCTTAACAATTCATGACCTACAGTGGCATCAATCATTTAATTTGTGTGCGGTAATGGAAATGAGTCTTTAGGGCATGCTTTATTCAAATTTGTGTAATCTATGCATACTCTCCATTTACCATTCTTTTTGGGTACCACTACGGTATTTGCTAAACAATTAGAATATTTTACCTCACGTATTGAACCAAATTTCAAGAGTTTTTGTACCTCTTCACCGATCACTTGGTTCTTGAATGGTCCTTGCTTTCTTTTCTTTTGCTTGGCAGGCACGAATGATGGATCTTCATTTAGTTTATGAGTCATCACTTCTGGAGGTATACCTTTCATATCTGAATGGGACCAAGCAAAATAATCTGAGTTAGCTTTTAGATATTCAATTAACTTACCTATTCTCGCGGGGCTTAGCCTCGTGCCTATATGAACTTTTTGCTCAGGCTCCTGCTCGAATAGTGGGATAGCTTCGAGTTCCTCAGTAGTTGTTTTAATATGTTCGTCTTCTTTTGGCTCCTGAATGACATCGGGTCTGGAATCCATGTCCGTATGTTTTGATGTTGCCTCTGTGGTGATCTGGTTCACCTTCTCGTGTCTATCTTCTTCCGTACCTGTTTGGGGTGATTTCTTTGTCTTTTGATTCTTCTGCTACCTCTGTTTTGTTAGAGTGTACTACTGAATTTATATTCCTTGAGGTCTGCTGATCGCCTTGAATCTGTTGAATTCCCCATTTGGAAGGGAATTTAATTACCTGATGTAAAGTAGATGGTATTGCTTCCATATCATGGATCCATGGTCTCCCCATGATTACATTGTAAGCCATATCGATATCAATGACTTGGATTCATATTTTTTATTACTCCTTCTGCATAGGTACTAACCTCAATTTCTCCTTTTGTTATGACCGTTGAGTTGTCAAACCCAGATAAGGCTCGTGATTTTGGATTACTTGATCCTCCATTAGCATTTCTTCCACAACTCTCAACAGAATGATATTGACTGAGTTACCTGGATCAATCAACACTCTTTTTACGTTAGTGTCATGTATTAATAAGGATATTACCAGTGCATCGCTATGGGGAAGCAGCAATCCGTTGACATCTGCGTCGTTGAATGATATGTTGTCTGCTTCCATGGCTTCACGAATCTGCTTCCCTTGTGTAATTGGGAATTTTGTTGTTCTTTTGCCAACTACTCCGTTCACCTCCTCTCCTCCGTGTATCACATTCACTGTTCTCTTTGGAGATGGTGGCTTTGGGGTCTCTTGCCTGTTCTTCATATATGCATGTTTACCTTTTTCACTAAACAGTTCTGTTAAATAGCCTTGTCTTAATAATTGTTCTACTTCACCTTGCAATAACCTGCAATCTGATGTTCTGTGTCCATGATCGTTATGGAATTCACACCAGAAGTTTGGATTCCTTCTGTTTGGATTCAATCTCATTTTCTTAGGCCATCGAACTTTATCGCCCATGTTTCTCAGTACTGTAATTAACTCAGAAGTACTTACATTGAAGTTTTAGTCTCCAATTCTTGTATTACCTCTATTTCATTCATCTCGATTCTTTCTGGATCTTGATGAGGAAGAGCTCGTATCTCTATTTGACGGTCTATATTCCGATCGTGTGTTTCCAAACTTGGAACGGGTTTCTCGTCCCGAAGGTCCCATATATGGATTGTACCTGTTCTTACATGTTCTCCTTTATGGTTCAGAGCGTTTAGAACTGGTTCGATCTTACGCTTTTGATTGAGCAATGGTGTCTTCTTCTATCTGTAGCTTGGTGATATACCTATTATAGATATCGTTCAATGTAGTGGATGGAAATTCTCTCAATCTTTCCTTGAGTCTCCTCGTGGCTTCTGAGCTTCTGTCATTTAAATTGCTTGCAAACGCGATTGTTGCCAAATTGTCAGGTACCTGTGGTAGCATTATTCTTTCTCGTTGAAACCTGTCTACAAACTCACAGAGCAACTCCGTGTCTCCTTGTTTTATTTTGAATATGTCTTCCATTCTTTTTTCGACTTTTTGTGCACCGGAATGTGCTTTTATAAAAGATTCTGCAAGCTTAGCAAAAGAGTCAATAGAATTTTTGGGTAGAAGAGAATACAATGTTAGTGCTCCTTTGGTGAGTGTCTCTCTGAACTTTTTGACCAGTACTGATTGAATTTCTTGTTTAGTCAGATCGTTGCCTTTTACTCCTGTAGTAAAAGCAGTTACATGATCGCGTGGATCGGTCGTCCAGTCGTACTTGGAAATATCAGGCATTTTGAATTTCTTGGGAATAGGCAACGGTGCTGCACTTGGCTTCCAAGCTTGTTGAGAATATCTATCAACGTCAATGCCTTTGATGACAGGTGGTACTCCAGGAATTCGCTCGATTAAGTCGTTTTGTTCCTTCACCTGTTTCTACAAGGTTAATAATAAAGATTGTAATCCTGGATTACTAGACATACCTGGTCTTTCTTCGAGGGACTCATTTGGAGTGCCTCTACTTCTTGAGTTTGCTAATCCGCGTTGTGAATTTTCCACAGTTGTGGTGTTTTTAGGAGGAGGTATAGGTGACGTAGCTGGTAGTCCCCTCATGAAGGCTTGTAAGGCTTGAGTCACATATTCACCAACCATTTGTTTTACAGGATCTTGTTCTCATGTTTGTTCATTTCCATTGTGATTATTATTTTGAGTCGTAGATCTCTTTGGGAATGGTTTCCTTGAGCCTCGTGGGGATCCTGAAGGTGATGGAACTGGAGTTCCAACCCTCTGTTGGTTGTTGTCGTTGGCATTCGACATGATTCACAGAATGTTGTTTGAGAAAAAACAGAGATTATCAGATTTCCCGGTAACGTAACCAATTTGTTTAACCAAAAATTAGATTCTCTGCCAAAGCTATTTTAAGAAGAACACGGGTTTCTGATAACCAAAAGAATATGTAAATAATTGTAAATAGATTTGTAAATAAAAAGCAGTAATGATGCGCAAAAGTAAGTATATTTCAATAGTGGTTCGAATGTGTCCTTACAAGTTATATTTTACTCCTTTGTATAGGGAATTTCTTAATATAACGTCTACTCTTTTCAGTGATTGAGCATTAATGGCTAAATAATGGCATTAATGTAACGTTACAATGATTAATCGTAACTGTTGCGTGAAGATTGTGTAACGTTGGCTCATTAATTGAAGATCTCCGAATCTGCCCTCTATTCTGCCTTGATTCATTTTGACCGTGTCTCTCAATCTCCTCAATCTGGTTGAGATTCTTGTATCTGATTACCTCGTGGGTATGCTGTTCCATTCCTCTTTGTCTCGTACCTCTTCATAAAGTCTCGTCCAGTTGTCATGTCTTCTTTGCTCCACATGGATTGCTGAGTCATCATAATTAGTACACGTGTAAAGCTTATTTTTACCAATACACCGATCCCACCATATCAGTACCAAATACTCAATGAGTACAATCAAATCAATAATTCAAATCACAAGAAACTCTACGATCAATAAATACCAAGCTGAACCAAAAAGGAAACCTTGTACAACATGGGAATTAACATAGGTAATACCACATAGCAAGACGGGTCCGGTGAATGACAATTAAATGATGCAAGTAAGTCAGTTAAGGCAAGTAGCAGCAAATGCATATGCTACAAGGGTTTTCTAGTTTTGAAATTTTGAAAGAATGGGCAAAATTCCATTTTTGGGACTGTTTTAATCACTTGTGTCAGGTGTTCATCACGTTCAGATGAACCCTGACGCGTTTGCGAAGTGTAGAGGTAGTTTGGCTTACGCGATCATGGGAGACTCCACGTGTTCGCGAAGGTATAGCCCAGCAAACCTCCGCATTCGCGAGACTGGACACGCATTGACATAAACCCCGAATTCCCTACCCCACCTCACTAAACTACGCGTCTGCGTGTGACTGTCCTCATGCACGTAGAGCAGGCCCCTAGTGCTCCGCGTTCGCGACCAGTGTCTCGCTTTCGTATAGAAGAAAAACCCACCATCCCAGTTCACTCTTCGCGACCGCGAGAGTACCTTTGCGATCGTGAAGAAGGAAAACAGATGATAGCTGAAGCTAAGGAAAAACCAGGTTTTCTAAGTCTAAAACCATATGTAGCCTATACGAAATTCACCCGAGCCATCGGGGCTCCAAACCAATTATGCACAAAAGTCCAAAAATCTCATACAAACTCGCTCGCGCAATCAAAACACCAAAATAACGCCTAAAACTATGAATCAGACACCAAATCAGATGAAATTTTCAAGAAAACTTTAAAACTTCTATTTTAACAACCGGACGCCCCAACCACGTCAAACCAACTCCATTTCTCACCAAAATTTACAGACAAGTCATAAATATAATAATGGACCTATGTCGGGTTTCGGACCCAGTATCAACAAAGTTAGACATCTTGTACCTGAGCGTATGCCTTCTGGAAATAATAACATAGAATAATGGAATAATAACATATAATAATGGAATTTTGAGGCAGAATTCATATTTTATTGATTTTTAACATAGAAACCTTCTGGAAAAATACCCCAACTACGTATGCAAATCGAGGATGGCTTAAAGAAGATATTGGAGACTTCCAAACACTAAATTAGGTTCTAAAACTCTAGATGACCTATCGGGTCATCACATTCTCCACCTCTAAAACAACCGTTCGTCCTCGAACGAACATAGAAAAGTACCTGGCCTGGTGAAAAGGCGTGGATATCTATTCCGCATGTCCGACTCAGAATCCCAAGTAGCTTCCTCGACCGGATGGCCTCTCCACTACACTCGAATTGAAGGATAACTCTTTGACCTCAACTACCAAACTTGCTGGCCTAGAATAGCCACAGGCTCCTCCTCATAAGTCAAATCCTTGTCCAACTGGACTGAGCTGAAATCTAATACATAGGACGGATCACCGTGATACTTCCAGAGCATGGACACTTGGAACACCGGATGGACTGCTGATAAACTAGGTGGCAATGCGAGCTTGTAGGCCACCTCACCCACTTTCTCAAGAATATTAAAGGGTCCGATATACCCACGGTCGGCATAATTCTTCTATCAGGACTGAGTTGTGCGAAGTCGATCCTGAATAATCTTAGCCTTATCCAAGGCATCCTTTACCAAATATGTACTAACAACCGAGCCTCCCCCAGCTCGAACCATCAAACTGGCGATCGACATCGCCTCTTGTATCATGCCTCATAGGTAGCCATTTGAATGCTCGGCTGGTAGCTGTTGTTGTAAGCAAACTCTGCAAGTGGCAAGAACTGATCCCACGAACCTCCGAAGTCTATAACACAAGCACAAAGCATATCTTCCAATATCTTAATAGTACGCTCTGACTGTCCGCCCTTCTAAGGATGAAATGATGTGCTCAACTCAACCTGCGTGCCCAACTCACATTATACTGATCTCAAAAAGTGTAAGGTGAACTGTGTACCTCGATCAGAAATGATAGACACGGGCACACCGTGAAGACAGACGATCTCGCGGATGTAAATATTAGCCAACAATTATGAAGAATAGGTAATTTCCACAGGAATGAAATGTGCTACTTGGTCAGCCTATCCATAATGACCCATACCGCATCAAACTTCCTCTGAGTTCGTGGGAGTCCAACAATAAAATCCATAGTGATACGCTCCCACTTCCACTCAGGAATCTCTCTCTTTTGAAGCAAACCACCAGGTCTCTGATGCTCATACTTTACTTGCTGACAATTTAGACACCGAGCTACATATGCAATTATATCCTTCTTCATCCTCCTCCACCAAATGCTACCGCAAGTCATGATACATTTTGGCGACACCCGGATGAATATAATACCGGGAACTGTGGGCCTCCTTAAGAAGCAACTCACGAAGTCCATCTATATTGGGCCCACAAACACGACCCTACATCCTAAAAAATCCATCATCTCCAACAGTAATTTGCTTGACACCACCATGCCACACTGTGTCTAAGGACAATCAATTTAGGGTCATCATATTGCCGCTCCCTGATGTGCTCAAACAAGGATGACCGAGAGACTGTACAGAACACAACCGGGCTCTGAAACATCCAACTTCACAAACTGATTGGCCAAGGCTTGAACATTTTATGCAAGTGGTCTCGCACCGACTAGAATGTATGCAGGGCTGCCCATACTCGCTACCTTTCTACTCAAGGCATCGACCACCACATTGGCCTTTCCGGGATGATACGGGATGGTGATATCATAGTCTTTCAATAGCTCCAACCACCTCTTACACCTCAAAATAAAATCCTTTTGCTTGAATAAATATTGAAGGCTCCAATGATCTGTGAAACCTCGCACGACACGTTGTAAAGATAGTGCCTCCAAATCTTTAGCGCATGAACAATGGCTACCAGCCCCAAGTCGTAGACGGGGTAAATCTTCTCATGAACCTTCAACTGTCGCAATTCATATGCAATCACTCTGCCATCCTGCATCAATATTGCACCGAGCCCAACACGAAATGATCGCAATATACCATATAAGATCTTGAACATGTGGGCAACACCAACATTGGCGTTGTAGTCAAAGTAGTCTTGAGCTTCTGAAAGCTCGTCGCATACTCATCTGGACATCTGAAAGGGGCACCCTTATGGGTCAACCTGGTCAATGGATATACTATAGATGAGAACCCCTCCACAAACCGACGGTAATAACTTGCCAAACCCAATAAACTCCGGATCTCCGTGGCTGAAGTGGGTCTAGGACAGTTCTGAACTACCTTAATCTTTTTAGGATCCACCTGAATGCCCTCTACCGATACAACATGCCCCAAGAAAGCGACTAAGTCCAACCAAAACTCGCACTTTGAAAACTTGGCATATAATTCGATGTATCTTAGAGTCTGAAGTACAATCCGAAAATGATGCTCGTGCTCCTCTCAACTACGGGAATAGATCAAGATATCATCAATAAATACAATCACAAAGGAATCCAAATAGGTCTTGAACACTCGGTTCATCAAATCCATAAATGCTGCTGGGGAATTTGTCAAACCAAATGACATCACTAGAAACTCATAATGCACATTCTGAGTCAGAAAAGCTGTCATAGGGACATCGAATACCCTATTCCTCAATTGATGGTAGCCATAACTCAAATCAATCTTTGAAAACACCTTGGCACCCTGAAGCTAATCAAATAAGTCATCAATCATCGGCAATGGATACTTGTTCTTGATGGTGACTTTGTTCAATCGCCAATAATCTATTCACATCCTCATCGATCCATCCTTCTTCTTCATGAACAACACAGATGCACCCCAGGGCGAGACACTAGGTCTAATGAAGCCCTTATCAAGTAAAGCTTACAACTTTTCCTTCAAATCTTTCAACTCTGGAGGGGCCACATGGACTTCGTGGCTCGTTGTTTGAATTGCTAACAAGTAAAGTATGAACATTAGAGACCCAGTGGTTTGCTCCGGAAGATAGAAATTCCTGAGTGGAAGTGGGAGCGTATCCCTATGGACTTCGTTGTTGGAATCCCACGGACTCAAAGGAAGTTCGACGTTGTTTAGGTTATTGTGGATAGGATGACTAAATCAACACACGTCATTCCTGTGGCAAGTACTTATACTTTGGAACGGTTGGCATAGATATATATATTCAGAGATTGTTCGGCTTCACGTTGTGCCCGTGTCTATCATTTCTGATCGGGGTACGCAGTTTACCTCGCATTTTTGGAGAGCAGTTCAGCGTGAGTTGGGTACATGGGTTAAGTTGAGCATAACATTCCATCCCAAATGGACAGGAAGTCCGAACGTACTATTCAGATCTTGGAGGATGTGCTTCGCGCCTGTGTTATTGATTTTGGAGGTTCTTGGGATCAATTCTTGTCGTTGGCGGAGTTTGCCTACAATAATAGTTACTAATCGAGCATTCATATGGCTCCCTATGAGGCATTATATGGAAGACGATGCAGATCGCCAATTGGATAGTTTGAGCCGGGAGAGGCTCGGTTATTGGGTACAGACTTAGTTCAAGAGGCCTTAGATAAGGTCAAGGTTATACAGGATCGCCTTCGTACAACTCAGTCCAGGCAAAAGAGTTATGCCAACCGTAAGGTTCGAGATGTGGCGTTCATGGTTGAAGAGAGATTATTACTTCGAGTATCACCCATGAAGGGTGTTATGAGATTTGGGAAGAAAGGTAAGTTGAAGAAAAATAGAAAATAATTTTTGAAGAAAATTATTGTGCTAGTTTTACAAGAAATAAAGAAATGAATTAATGTTTGAACTCGTTGGTATCGGGTCCGTATTTTGGTTCTGGAGCCCGATACAGGTTTGTTATGATATTTACGTCCTATCTGTGAAGTTATGTAAGAATCAGAATTGATTTGACGTGATTCAGACGTCCGGATGAGAAAATAGTGAAATTGAAGTGTTCTTGAAAAAATCATGAGATTTGAGGTTAAATTCATATGTTTGATGTTATTTTGACGATTTGATCGCACGAGCAAGTCTGTATGATTTTTTAGACTTGCGTGCATGTTTGGTTTGAAGCCCCGAGGGCCCGGGTGCGTTTTGAGTAGACTACGGAGTGTTTCGACTGAGAAAAACTCAGTTGTGCATCTAGTGTCTGTCACCAGGCCTCTGATCTCGCAATTGCGAAGTCTACAGGCCTGGGAAATGCGATGATTTTGTCGCAAATGCGAAGAAGGCCTGGGAAGTCCATCCTCGCAAAGGCGACATTTATATCGCAATTGCGATGGCTGCAAAATTTCAAAGGGTTCGTAATTTTGAACCCCTGATCACAATTGCGATATCTGCAGCCTGTTAAGTGAGATTTTAGACGGGAATTTCACCCATTTTCCAATTCTCTCAAACCCTAAACGTCCATAGGCAATTTTCCAAAGACCCAAACTTCTCCAAGTCATTGGTAAGTGATCTCTAACTAATTCCTTTCAATCCTTAACAATCTTTTACAAGATTCCATCATAGAATCTAGATTTTTCATGGTAAAAATTGAGATTTTTTTGTAGAACTTAGGAATTTCAAAATTTGGGAATTTAGACCCGAATTGAGGTAGGATTCCAAAACCAATTGTATATTCGGGATCGGGGGAGAATGGATAAACGAGTTTTGGTCCGAACCTCGAGTTTAGACCAAGAAGGCCCGGGGCCGATTTTTATATTTTGATAGGAAAACATAGGAAACCATGATTTTTCATTAAATTTCATGCCTTCAGCAATAATTAATGATATTGACCCAATTGTGATTAGATTCGAGCGGGTTAGAGGAAAATTCTAAAGGAAAAGATCTGCTTGGGCAGTGAATTGATTGTGAGATAAGTGTTTGGTTTAACCTTGACTTGAGGGAATAGGAATCCCCAACTTATATGCTATGTGAATTTGCATGTGTGTTGTGATGACCCTAAGGGGTCATCTTATGTGAATCTAATTTTGACTGTGTTCCGAGGCCCTGAAAGCCTCCGTTAATCTCACCTCGATGTGCATGCACAGCCCAGGCGCATAGCCGGGAAGCCTTTATGTAAAAAAATTTGATTAAGAGTTGCATTTATGATAATTAATTGAATAAAGTTGACTTTGGTCAAAATTTTTGGTAAACGGACTCGGATCCGTGATCTGACGATCCCGGAAGGTCTGTAGGAAAATATGGAACTTGGGCGTGTGCCCGGAATCAAATTCCGAGGACCCAAGTCCGAGAAATGAATTTTTAAAGAAAATTGTTTTATGAAAATATTAAAGGTTTATGAAAATGAACCTTGATGTGAAACCTGTGCTGCCGGGCCCGTATTATGATTTTGGAGCCCGTAACAGTTTCAATATGTGTTATTTAAGTTATATGTGAAATTTGGTAAGAAACAGACTTGATTTGACGGGATTCGGATCAAAATGAGAAAATTAGAGTTAATGAAGTTTTGAGAAATCTCATAGAATTTGAAATTTGGTTTGGAATGTGATTTTATGTTCCCGAGGTCCGAATGAAATTCGAGATCGGGAATAGTTCTGTTATGTCATTTATAACTTGTATGCAAAATTTGAAGTCATTCCGAGTAGTATAGGCCGGTTCGGCGCATTGAAGTGAATTCTAGAATTTCTTAAGTTGATTCAATTTGGTTTTGAGGTTGAATTTTGAGTTTCGTTGTTGTTCTTCATGTTCCGGAAGTTTGAGCGAGTCCGTATCATGAATACAGACTTGCTAGTGCTTTTGAACAGGGTCTTGAGGGGCTCGTTTGTGTTTTAGACCCCTGGGAGCTAAGTTAGAAAAACTAGAAATTTCTGCTATCTTGTTTCCTTCTCTGCGATCGCAGAAGGTGGGTTGCGATCGCGGAGAAGGATTTTGCTGGGCTGTTGATTGTTTTCTGCAATCGCAGCTTCCCCTTTTCGATCGCAGAGGTCTGGGTTCCACACCTTCGCGATCGCAGTCTTTTATCGCGATCGCATTAAATCGCGTCTGGGCCGGTTGAGTTTGCTCTTCGCGATCGCAGGACCTCTGCCGCGATCGCAGAGGTCCGTCCAGTTGGTCTTCGCGATCGCAGGACCTCAGCCTCGATCGCAGAGGTCTGGCCAGTTGGCCACCGTGATCGCAGGGCCCTTGTCGCGATCGCAGTTAAGGAATCCCTGGGCAGTTTTATAAAATACGGGACTTAGCATTTTTCCTCCATTTTCATCTTCCTCCTCAAGTTTTTAGAGAGCTATTCAAGGGGCCTTCCACCACTGTTATTGAGGTAAGTAAATTCCATAGTTTTACTAGTTTAAAATATTAATTCCTAGTCAAATTCACTACTAAATTATCTAAAACCATAGAATTAGGTAGTAATTTTAGGGTTCTTGAGAATTTTGTGATATTCCATTTTAGGCCATGAATTTAAGTAGAAATCACACCTTAATGATCCTTAGGTTATGGGTGAGTGATCCCTTCGAGAATTTTCGGGACTTGATCATGCGGGGCCGGAGTTGGAATGTGGAAATTTTTCAAGAATAGCGATTTTATTGAATAAATAGGATAACTTCCCGCTTTGTGCATGCATTAATATTATTGTATACCTTTTGCCTAGTTGCGAGTCCTTGGGTGTAGTGTTCGGAGTTTCGGGCGCAATTGTGGTCCGAGGGGTAGATTCGACACGAGGTGAGTCTCCTTTCTAACCTTGTAAGAGGGAATTGCCCCCATAGGTGATGTATATGCTATGTTTAAATTATTTGTGGGCTACGTACGCGCCAAGTGACGAGAGTCCGTACGTAGCGGCTATTGTTGTTATGTCCGGGTAGTTAGGCCCACATCATGCCTTGTATGCTTTCTAGTAATGCCTTATATGCGTTTCTCATAATGCCTGATATGTTTTACTTGTAATGCTTTATATGGTTTATTGTGACGCCTTATGTACTATTCGATTATGTTTTGTATAGTGTTGTTCCCCTGAGGTTTTATGGAAAATTGTTGAACGGCAATTAATTTTGTTATGGAAAGTAAGTATTATAAGATATTGGGATCGGGCCGTACACCACGGCAGGTTTGAGAGTGATTATTTCTATATGGGCTCGGGCCGTACGCCACGACAGAGTTGAAAAGGAATTGTGAAGTATATGGGATCAGGCCGTACGCCACGACAATGTTGAAAGTAATTGATTATATATGGGATCGGGCCGTACGCCACGGTAGTGTTGAGAAGTAATTGTGATATATATATATGGGATCGGGCCGTACGCCACGATAGTGTTGAGAAATACTTGAAATACATATGGGATCGGGCCGTACGCCACGGCGAGTTTAGAAGGTACCTTATGGGAGCGGGCCGTACGCCACGGCGGGTCTAAGAACTTGTGGTTATTGTTTCGTTTCGCTGGTCTTACCCTTGAAAGTGCTTTATTGTTTAGTTCAGCAATTGTTTGGATTTCTGTTCTTGATATGTATACTTGTTGCTTATTTCCCTGACATGCCTACTGTATTTCATTATATTCTATCATATGTTATTACTGTTGGACCTTAGTGAGTATAGAGTCGACCTCTCGTCACTACTTCTTCGAGTTTAGGCAGGATACTCACTGTGTACATATTTATTTAATATGTACTCATGTTGCACTTTCTTTTCTTTTCTGTACTTGACTGTACAGGTCCGGAGGCTGGTACGACTGATTATCAGGCCGATGCTAGATATTGATAGCGTGGTCATACTTCACGGTAAGCTGCTTTCCCGGCGACTTCCTAGCAGCACCCTGGAGTTCTTTTGTTATATTCTCTTTCCATTTCAATCAGACTGAGACTCTGTATAAATTGCAGTCATTGTATATTCAGTAGTTTCCCATGACACTCGTGACACTAGTTCCTGACACACACACGTAGTGTATGTATATTTTGAGTTTGGGTTGTACATGCATGCATATGCTTTATTTCCATGTCAAGTGATACGCTCAAATTACACTTTTAAAATAGTGTAAAGCGGTCGAAGTCAAATATAATAACCCAACAAGGTTGGGGTCGAATCCCACAAGGAATAGGTGTGAAAATATTACTTTGTCAGTGTGGTTCTTAACTCAAATCGAAATTCTATTCCATTAGTGAACCAAAAAATAGGGATTGATAGTTTACTATTTTAAAGAAAGAGTAGTAACAAGGGAAACTAATTTAGGATGTAATTAATATGGGTAAAATAACCAAGGTTGTGTCCCCTCTCATGAAATGTAATGCACGTGGGTATTTATTATATTTCTAATGGGAAGTTCTTGATATGCAAATGATTCTTATGATAACTATCCTAGATTTTCCAATACTAAGATGGTATTTCCTCTTTATGATTTTTCCAAATACAAAAGAGTTGCAATAAATCCGAATCACTTGTTGCCAAATAAAACCAACTTATTCCTAAGTGATTCTATTAAACGAGGTTTAATGCCTCGAGTTTTTGGTGTTTACTCTTACCAATTCTAACCCGCTTTTCCAAGCTAAGATAAAATTTATGGCATAAGTTAATGTTTGCAACCATTAACAAGAAATATAAGACGAAGAGTAAACACATATCAACTACCCATTATGCATATATTCAATGGCAAATACCCAAATACATAACACCCATTTAGGGTCCACAACCTCAGTGTTTAAGTTTAGCTACTCATCATAAATAACCAAAAACAAGTATTGAATAGTGTCATGAATGCTTACAAACCACCACTTCCTTCCTCTAATACTACCAAAAGGTGAAGAATATTTAATGAGAGAATGTTGTTCAAAAGCTAGACCAGAATGACCCACAACACCAAAGTAAATCCTTTTATAGTGGGCAGAAAATTCGGGTGAAAAACAGACAAAAACACCCATGTCGGGCTGATATGCGATCGCATTCTTGTCGCATAACAGGGATGCGATTCGCATCTTCATTTCTCCGTCGCATGTCAAAATCGTAGGTCCCAGAGGTTCATCGCATGTGAGATGTGCGGTCCGCATTGATGATATGCGATCGCATTCATGCGTCGCATTTGCAGTGTGGCTTCAAGCATCAGTTGGAGATGCGGTTCACATTTGGGATATGCGGTCGCATATTGAACCGCATTTCACTTCTTAGATTTGACTCAACTTTCTGTTGCGATATGCGATTCTTATGCTTGAAATGCGATTCGCATGTTGCATATGCGATCGCATTTGACCATTTTCCTCCTCTTTTCTCTTCTTTAACTCTCTTTTGCATGGTCTTGAGTGTTTACACCTTGTGTACTGCAAAATACCAAAATTCTATGATTAATAAGGGTAAATGCTCTTGAAACGAGCCATAGTTTAAGCACTATGGTATTAAATGTGCCGAAATTCTCCGGCACATCAACACCCCCAACTTAAACTCTTGCTTTTCCTCAAAAAACTAAATTGATTCCATCTTAACCTAGATTCTAACTACAAGATCGGAAACAATTGTGACCACGGGCAGTGTTAGGTGTCAGTACTACAAGCATGTCTTTCATCCAATCCCCAACAGTCACCATTATCTACAGGAAATTTAATCAACTTATGAACCTTGAACCTCACGCGTCTTGACAAGATGTTACCCTCAGCTGAGTGTGCTTATACCCTATCTCGAGAACTCACTTAATGTTAANTAATATCGACCGTAATGGGACTATTTACAAGACACTCACACTCTCAAAGAAGTTCAAGTGTTACCACATGTCATGCCATAGGCTTGCCCTTATTTTAATTTGATGCCATTTTAAGAACATTCTGTTAGAGATCTCATCAGGACTTTTTGGGTTGTAATGCAGGCTTAGGTATGGGTAGGAAATTAATTGGGTATAAGTGACTACACCCTCCTTGAAGACTGCTCACAACTTCTATGTGCGTCTATTGCTTCTTTCAGACCTCATGACCTCATTGGTGCTTAACTACCCCGTAGAACTACCTCCACAAGTTCCTTCACAGCTCCCATGCAATTTGTTGTTTTTGTTTTTTCTTTTTTTAGGGAGCTTGAACACTTTTCCACTGATCTTATGAGGTATACGTTCCACACTCAATGTACAACCTATCCGAATTCCGTCTATCACCATACCCCCAACTTAGGCTTTATGCCTCATTTTCAGTCTTCAAGGAGGGAACGGGCTCAACAGAGGGAATTACTTCTCAAAACGGGAAAGGCTTGTAATGAGTTGTCCAATAAAAGGGGTATAGGCTCAATTGGGGAATTAGTGGTATTAATACATCGTTTGGTGGCTTGAAAGGTACATTGGGTTTCTTTAATAGCACAAAGATTTCCTAAAGTCATGTCTCCAACTCAATGTACTTATTATTAGCATAAAAAAACCAACTGGGCAAGTTCTAGCAGACATAGGTATACACAAGAATGATTTACGCTATAACTAACACACATGGCACATGACTGTTTAGTTTTTATGGTTGTGGTTCAAGGGTTAGGGCTTGCCGCCTCAAGCTTTCATTGTTTACAAGTAACATTCCACGTACACATAATGTCAAAGGGTGAGTCCCAAGTTCACAGAGTTGATTTTGTGTTTTTTTTTTTTTTTTAAACTTATATCGAGAGGATATGGATTATTCACAGGTATACATGCTTGAGACTAGATACCTACACTTGACCGGTCACTATGTTTCATCCTAGCACCATGGTTCTACTATTACACCTTTGGAAAAGAACCAGGCAAAGAAAAACCAAAGGAAATTCATTACTAACTATAAGAGACTTGTCTTAACAACAGTGGAAATTTCATGAAACAAAATGTCTTCATACATGAAGTAGAAATTAGCAGAGTACAACAAGTTTTAACATCTCAAACTAGCACATCCAAAAACAAAAACAAATTAGCCACCACCCCCAACTAAAAAGCATGCATTGTCCCCAATGCATATGAATGTAAAAAGTGAGTGAGGGGCTCCTGGGCCGCTCTAAGAGCTATGGGAGTCTGTGGCATGCTGTGTGGGGGATGGATCCTCAACCACCACAAAAACAGGAGCAGATGACTGCTCAGCAGGAGGAATGTCAGCTACTGGCGGAGGGGGAAGAGCTGTGGACTCAGTGACAAATTTGTGCGTCCTTTTGCCCGTTCGGTGTTCTTCTTCTTCTTTTTTTGTTGTCTCTTTTCTCTTTTTTGTTGTTGTTTTGTGTTTAAAAGAGAATGAAGGGCGGCTTAAGAATAACTTACCTGGTGCTGGATGCGGTCTCATATGCGATCGCATATGTCGAATGCGAATCGCATATGTCGAATGCGAATCGCATATCGGGCATATGGATCGCATATGAGACATCAAAGATGAGAAACCTACTATTCAGGTTTGCGGCGCATATGCGAACCACATGCCTCAAATGCGATCGCATATGCATCGCATATGGGCCCAAATTTTCCTGTTCAGGGGCACATCACTCTGGTTTTGCACTTGTTTGGCCATCGGCACTCACACGCTCGTTGACGTTGCTCCGAGAGCCACATTTATGTACATGACAGATAATCAGTATATAAAAAAATAATAACATAAAACAAAAATGTTACCACACATGGGTTGCCTCCCATGAAGCGCTTGATTTAACGTCGTGGCACGACAAAGTGGGTGTTGTTGGGGATCAGCCCTCAGTAGGGCAAACACCGTCTTGTAGAGCCAATTGGT